>JAJIBD010005490.1:0-104001 GCA_021461705.1 Cryptotis parvus | reverse complement strand
ACAGACTGGAGCTTAAGCCAAGACTTGTTAAGTAATTTATAGAATAAAAGTAAAGAAAGGTGTGAAAATGATAAAGACCACCAGATTACATAATCACGGAAGTGCAACTAAGAATATTTGTTGATACATATAAAAGTTCTCTTTCCTCTAATCCTAGGGTATTTGCTGCCAATCTTGAAAAATGGATGAACCGTCATGGCTTCCACAGATATTTTTACTCTCTGGACTAGAGAGAGCGTGTCTGATATTCAGAAAACCCTAGTTTGAGCCCTCATACTGCCAACCAAGTACAACCAAGGAGCAGAGTCATGAATAAGCCCTGAACACTGCCAGGTGTGTCTCCCTACCCCATAAAAATAAAATAAAATTTAAAAAAGACATTTCTTTTTACTTTCCAGCATTTTTTACTTCAGTAAAAAAATTAGCCCAAAATCACAATTTATAGAACAAACTCTAGAGGACTAAAGAGATAGCACAATGGCTAAGTGCATGCCTGCATGTGGGCACCCTGGTTTCATTCCTGGCATCCCCTGAGCACCACTGGGTGCAGGCTTTAAAGCCCCTGGACACTCCTGGGGTGACCTAGAACATCTCTGGCACCACTAGGCCTTAGCAGTATTACATGCTGGGGTTCTCATATTGAATGGCCAACCTGGCTAGCTGAGAATTGCTTTGAAATGCCCCAGGTTTCCTGGAGACTATGTAGGAGTATCCCTCCAATTTTTAGAATAGAGATTTTCTTAAAAATTGTGTGTGTGTGGGAAGTGGGTAGATAGAACAGTGGGCAGGGTGTTTGCCCTGCTCATGGCCAACCCAGGTATGATGCCAGGTGGTTTTTTGACCACCGCCAGGAGTAATTCTTGAGTGCACAGTCAGGAATAACCCTTGAGCATCATCAGGCATGCTTGCCCCCCAAAAATATTGAGGCGCAGTGGGCTACATTCAATTGTGTTCAGGTCTTACTCCTAACTCTGTGCTTGAGGTCACTCCTGGAGCTACTCAAGGGAACATAAGCGGTGCCGGGGATAGGACAAGGGCTGGCTGCATGCACAGGACATACCCTGCTATATCTCTCCAGCTTGAACAGTTTGTGAAATAACCTTTACTCTCGTAAAATGTGAATGAAAGTCACTGATGTTGATATCACATCAGCTAAGACAACAGAGGTGCTGGTCTAACTAAATGGTGAGGACAGCAGTGAACCTTGCTAGACTGCAGTGAATTATTACGTCCTCATTGTTGGTACTAATAGTGCCTCTGTGTTGCAGATGCCATAAGGGAAGTGAAACACCTTGTGTAAGACACTTAGTAGCGCTCATATGATGGGCTGGTGTTTGACATTAGTTCAACTCTGAAGGTCTTCCTAGAAGCCCTCTGGTTAGCTGTTCTTCGCGCCAAGGAACTTCCTCTTTCTTAAAGGAAAGTACTCCCCTGACTCTGCCCACAATGATTAAATGGGGCAAAAATCACATTCTGTTCATATCTTCATTTCAACTTATAAGCATGATTTAATTTTGATGCTCATGTTCGGAAATCTGTAGTGTATGAATGAGCATAAGCAGAGGAATTAGCATTAGCTTTAGTGATTAGAGGAAATGGCTACTTTGGTGAATGCAAAACAGACTGGAGGCTGACACTGTATGCACTCAGGAGTGGAGAGTGAACTAACAATTCAAGCAGCTTTTGCCTTACAATATCGTGTTTTTTTTGAATTATCTTATCAGCATCCAGATGGAACTGATGAAAACATTTCCACAAGCTGATGGTCTTACCAGGTGCATGGCGGAGCTCCGAGGCGGATGTGGCTCAATAAGTAACTGAGATGGTGTCTGACCGAAGTTTTGGATCTGTACCTCCATGGCCTGTGGTGGGAGAAGAGAGACTGTCACAACCAATATGCGTCAACAGGAAAGGTCAGCACACTCAGACAGAGGCCAGTGCATCCCAAGTCAGCCAGGAAAAGTCTAGAAAATTCACCAAGGCCCTCTTCTCTCAGGGTGCAGAATCATCCAAGTGTTAGTCCAGTGGAGACGAGCGTTGAATCTCCTTCCAGACATGCTTCTGTTAACTGAGACACTGTTCTTACGTGGAAGCTGGGGTTAAAGGCTAACCTGTGAGGGCCTGCAAGCAGCTGAAGATCCAAGAAAACCTTCCCCATTCAGTACAACATATGTTCCTGAATGAAATCCTTTGTAAGAAGGAAGGTATGGGGATCTCTAATGAAATATGCTTCTGGACTCTTCATGGGGAAAAAAGAACAGCATATGAAAAAAAAGTCCACTAATGATGCAAAATAAAATTCAAGAAATCTGCTCCAACCAGCTCAGAGGGTCACCAGTAAAAAGAAGAAGAAAAAAAGTAACCACTAGACTTTGTATAGCAATTTCACTTCCCTCCCTTCCATTCATTAGGGAGTCAATGTTTTCACAATGAAAATAAGCTATTTTAAGGTGCTTTCTGGTATATTATTTGCAAAACAAATAATATACATTTGAAATGAAAATGTACATTTTCATTTCTCTCAAAGTCTTTCTCATTCTGGAGAGGCCCCCAAAGGGGGCAGGGAAATGTGTGGGCACCCCAAGCTACGCAATGTAATATTCTTGAAGTCCATGTAGATGGAAACATTCATGACATTTCATAGTGCCCAATGAATAACAATTCTAGACCTCACAATGTTTGGACTGTATAATACACTGCATAAGTGTGTATGTGCTGCTTGACACAAAGAGAAATCTTAAAAATATTTAGGTATTTTTTTCTCTATATAAATTCTACAGGCAAATATATTTCGATATTTTAAGCTAGACAAACAAGAACTTCTCTGAAATATTGTTAGATATGTAATTTAAGTCAATGAGGACAAGCATAATATTTACAATGATCATTACTCTGTTACTGTGCTAATTTTTCCTCTAAAATTGTATGCTATTTGGTTGCACATAAAAGTGAAATATGAAACTCATTGCTGGGTGCTAAAGAGTGCAGGTAAGTTGGTAGATAGCTCCCAAGCAGCCCCGCCACTAACAGTACAACTATCTACAATTTTCATTTATATAGTGCTTAAATTTAACCATCTGTCCTCCTAGACTGCACTTCTAGAAAATGTTTATCAATAAAAATGTGAATTTTCAAATTTATTAGTGATATTAAACCTGAATGCATCATTATTTGCTGTATTTTAGCATCTGTATGGATAGAGTTTGGATTTCTCTTTGCAGAGGCAATCAGATGAATTATTAAATCAGTTTAAGTGCTGTCCGGTTTTAATGTATACATTTATTTGCATAGTGCCCACTGATATGCAAAATTTGACTGAATTATACTCATAGAACCATCACACTTTGTTTCCCAGTGCAAGATTTATGGTTATAAAAAGGGAAGAGACCATTTATGGATAGGCTCACATTACTAACAAAAAGCTCTTGAAGATTATTTTAAAAAAAGGAGCTTATTTGACTGCTAAGGCCACACTGGTTAAAAAATGTCTACCATGTGCCTTAATGTATCATGCTCAGCTATCATCTCCTCAAGAACAGGTAGTGATGTTTGTGTTTTTAATCCTCTAGAAAGAGCACTGACAACTTGTGTTTAATCTTATCAGTGCGGCGTGGATGTGGGAAAAAAGGACTCTCATCCACTGTTGGTGGGAGTGCCGACTGGTCCAGCCCTTTTGGAAAACAATATGGGCATTCCTCCGAAAACTAGCCATTGAGCTCCCATTTGATCCAGCAATAGCACTCCTGGGAATATACCCGAGAGACCGAAAAACACAGCAGAAACACTATCTGTACTTCTTTATTCATCTCTGCACTATTCACTATAGCTAGAATCTGGAAGCAACCTAAATGCCCGAGAACAGAGGACTGGCTAAAGAAACTGTGGTTCATCTACACTATGGAATACTATGCGGCTGTCAGAAAAGATGAAATTATGAAATTTACCTGCAAATGGATGGACAGGGAGACTATCATGCTGAGTGAAATTAGTCAGAAGGAAAAGGACAGATATAGAATGACTGCATTCATTAATAGGATATAAATAGATACCAGTGTTTTACAAAATGTGTGAAATGGTAATGGCAGATTAAAACTCACCATTGAATATACACAAAGAGACTTAAGTGATAAACTCTAAATATCTGCAGGGCTAGCCACAATGTGTAAAATAAGAGGGAGAGAGATGCAGAGACAGAGAGAGAGACAGAGAGAGAAAGAGAGGAAACAGGGCTACCTGCTATTGGAGGCAGCCTGGGGGTGGGTGGGAGGGGTGGGGTACATTGGTGGTGGAAATGGGGCACTGGTGGAGGGATGGGTGCTGGAATACTGTATTACCAAGAACCAATTGTGAACACCTTTGTAATTGTATGTCTCACGGTGGTATAATAAAAAATTTAAAAAAAATAGAAAAAAAATCTTATCAGTGTGATCCCCATAATAGGTGGAATATAACTGTTCACAGGAGTCAGCAAACAGGCTTTGCTTGCTTTGTATTTTGATTCTTAAAGATAAATACGAAAACTGCACTAGAATATGTTATGAATTTTCCAGAAATCTTTTGTACAGTTCTTTTCAGAATGTCCTGCCACTGAGCCTTGTTGGACTAAACGAAGCATATGGCATACTTTTAAAGGACTCTCAAGTGCCTCTTCAGAAATTTAAACTTGAGTTCAGTTTCATCCTCCCCTTAACACACTCTATCCCAAACATGCAACCTGCTTTCTTTCTTTCCTTCCTTCCTTCCTTCCTTCCTTCCCTTCCTTCCTTCCTTCCTTCCTTCCTTCCTTCCTTCCTTCCTTCCTTCCTTCCTTCCTCCCTCCTTCCTTCCTTCCCTCCTCCCTCCCTCCCTCCCTCCTTCCCCCCTTCCTTCTTTCGTTCCTTCCTTCCTCCCCCTCCCTCCCTCCCTCCCTTCCTCCTTCCTTCGTTCCTTCCTTCCTCCCTCCCTCCTCCCTCCCTCCCTCCCTCCTTCCTTCCTTCCTTCCTTCCCCGTTCCTTGCTTCCCTTCTCTTCCCTCTTTCCCTCCCTCCCTCCTTTCCTTCCTTCCCTTCTCCCCCTCCTTCCTTCCCTTGCTTCCTCTATTTTTCTTTCTTTAATTTCTTGTTTTAGGGGAGGAAAAGTGGGGTCACACCCAGCAGTGTTCAAGCTCTGTGTTATGTGTCCTGGCTCTGCTCAGAACCAGTAACTCCTGTCAATGCTCAGAGGAAAAATATAAGTTGCTGGGCAATTCACCAGGATCAGTTGCATGCTAGGCAAGCACCTTAATCTTTGTACTATCTCTCCAGCCCACATTTATTAATTTTTTAAAAACTCAACTTGGGTGGGGTAAAGAGATTGTACAGAGGCTAAGGTGCTTTAGCTATCTTATAATTCTGCCTTCTAATATCTCCTACCCTTTGATTTACAAATGTGTAAGTATTTTCGGTCTGGAGGAAGAATTAGCTGACTCATACTTTAAAATTTATTTACTATATATACGGATTCTGATTTTTACAAAAATTTTTTGCTGTGTATTTTGTGAGCAATATGTTCTTAGCATTTATTCTTCATGTTTTCACATTTATTCTCCTCTTAAACATGCCAAAAAATAGATGATAAAATTATTGGGAAGAAAAGATCTTTGTTTACTTCCTTTGGAGCACTGTGAGGGAAGTTTTAAAATATCCTGCAGGTGCAGTCATTTAAGGAAAGAAATGGGGACCGAGTTATACATAGGGGCATAAAATCATCCATGTCAACAGTATAGAGGATGTGCAGGTTTCACATAAAAAAGTGACACCTAACAGTTACCTGCTTATGTCTGCTAAAGCAATATCTAGGAAAAATTCCTGAGTTAAGCTTTCCTTTTGTTTCTTCCTTTTTTCCCATAAGTCTTCCCATAGTCTGGTTACTTTTCTCTTTAAAGTCAACCCGTGAAGTTAGAAAAGCAGCCATGTCTTTGCCCAGGTCTCCTTGTAGTATCAACAATCTCCCTCCCTCCCTCCCTCCCTCCCTCCCTCCCTCCCTCCCCTCCCTCCCTCCCTCCCTCCCTCTCTCTCTCTCTCTCTCTCTCTCTCTCTCTCTCTGTCTCACCTCTCCTGCGCCCCAAAGTCAGCTATGATCTTACCACAAAGGAAGCCCCCTGGGAAGAAATGACAGGATAGAATCTACCCCCAACTGCAGAGGAAGAGGTACCTTTGGTGATCCACCCTTGGAGAGAGGCTGACTTTTGGCCGGATTAGCCACACAAGTGTGGCAGCCTCCTTATTCCTTTGATATTGTCCACCTCCTGTTTTATTGATGTGTTTTCTTTTTAAACCTTCTGGCCTTTTCTTTTCAAGAAAGAAAGCTCTACTTCTTCTGAAGCTACATATACAGAGCTGGGATTAAGTCCTCCAAGACAAAGCAAGATGTAGAGTGTGTTGCATTACTGGTACGCCTACTAATCTGAAAGACTTCAGAGGCAAAATAAAGTAAAACACGGCAGCAGGGAAGTCATAGTTGAGGAGAATGTTCGAATTGATGATAAATTCAAAAATACTTAAGGTGCCATAGGTTACGGTGCAGGCCAGACCCTGGTTTCATACCCAGCACCCCATGGTCCCCTGAGCACTATCAGGGTGGCCCAATTAATTCTCACATTGAACTTTTGAACCTCGTTTCTGGGTGGAGCCTGGACTCCATTTGGAGACACTCTCCCACCCACCTCCCAAAGGAAAATTTCAAAAGGGAAACAGAAGTTAGGTGTACTTCCTCCCTCCTCTGGAGTTCACCAAAAATCCTCACTCACAGTACTGGAATGTGAAAGACAGAAACTGTGGTTAATCCTGTCCTTTCACAGTGCAGGTCAATTTTATTCCAGGAACATTTTTCTCCTGCAGAATTTTCACAATTGCAGCCTTTGGATTTTGTAAGCATAATTTAGCATTGTGTTTCAGGCGCAATGCCACCCCCCATCTAAATGCTACTGAGACAGATGGTATGAGGAACCTGGTAAGACAGGCTATGAGGTAACTGATATCATCCATTTCCTTTGGTCTATATCATCTCTTCAGTTATTTCCCTCAAAAAACAGAATGTTGTAGAGTACCACAGACTAGGATAACCACACTGCGAAAGATTAGACTATGTCCAGTTCACCAATTACCGACAACTTTCAGAAAATGCAAGACAAAGTTGTAAGAGTAGTGATCTCAGCACATGGAAAGTATTTTATTTTTAATTTCCTGAGATTTGTTTATTTCATGATACAGCATTTACTTAGAATTATTTTATTTTCATGTATAAAAATAGAGATTCATTTCATTTATGCTAGAAAATATAACTTGGACAATAAAAAATTGATTAAAGCTATCTTCTGTTCTATTAATTCAATACCAAATAGGAAAACATTAGAAAATGGAATTTTGAAAAGTCTGAAATGATGAAAGGAAAGATTCCGTAGCAGCAGACTGTATTTTAACTGATAAGCTTTGCATCTGGTTTATTGCTGCAATAAAATAAGATTTTATAAAGCATTACTTTTTAATGCTGGAAAATCCAGCAAAAAATTAATCAAGCAAATAATATCTGCACTTTATTATCTCCTGCTTTCTAAACATTAAACTATATAAAAAATTAAAGTGCTGTTTTATCTCAACTGCTTCTAGTTTTTCATTGAAAACACACAATAACAGAACATTTTCCTTCTTGTTTAGCAATCAACTGTATTAAGGTTATGTCTATGCTACCAAAGTTATTAGAATACTTACAGAAATAGTTGGCAACAAAATTAATAACAATAGCTGCAACCCAGGGCAGTGAAATGAGAACATTAACCATTACATTCTGTAACAACTTTAAAAACTGTATAGGAAACAGACAAACAGACTGTTTTAACCACCAGTGAAACAAAGCTCCACAACACTTGCCCTGAAGCCATGGGTTCGATTCTCAGCACCATGAATATAAACAACAAAACAACCCAAACTACGTCACAACAGCATTATTCAAATTTTTTGACACCTTCAGGCCAGCCATAGTCTGTGGACTAGTGGTTGAGGTGACAATACTCGCTAGACAATATTTGAGGGAGGGGATTCTGGTTAGTTCATAGTTCAGTTGATAGCTTCACTGCTTGGTCGCATTCCTGTAGCATAAACCTAACATGGACATTCCTCCAAAGACTAGAAATTGAACTCCCATTTGACCCAGCCATACCACTCCTGGGAATCTACTCTGGGAAACCAAAAATACGCGAGCGGAAACACCATCCCTACTTTTATGTTCATAGCAGCATTATTCACAATAGCCAGAATCTGGAAGCAACCCGAGTGCCCGAAAATAGATGACTGGATAAAAAGCTTTTGGTACATCTACACAATGGAATACTATGCAGCTGTTAGGAAAAATGAAGTTATAAAATTTGCCTACAAATGGATGGACATGGAGAAGATTATGTTGAGCGAAATTAGCCAGAAGGAGAGAGACAGTTACAGAATGACTGCATTTATCTGCATAACATAAATATATAGGTACATATTATGATACCAATATCCAAGGTCAAGTGAAACATACATCAGGAGGTCCTGTCAAAGGTGGAAATTATCACAAACGTGTGGGAGTCAGAGGCTAGGTAAGACAGAAAATGGAACAGTGCGCTAACAATTGTGAGGGTACTAATGCCAACCTAGAACTGAGCATTAAATAGAGGCAAAAGGATACACATGACAACCCTTCAATGTATGTTCTGTAATCCATAGTCTGGAAGGGAAGGAAAAGAGAAAGAGAGAGAAATGGAAGGAAATAAAGAACCTGCCATGGAGGAGGGCTGGGGGGAGGGGGAGGGAGCCGGGAGGTTGGTGGTGGGAGATGGGCACTGGTGGCGGGATGGGTGCTGCTACACTGTATGACCAAAACCCAAATATGAACTTTTTAATTGTATATCTTTGTAATTGTAAAAATAAAAAAATTTAAAAAAAAATTAAAGTGAAAAAAAAAAGGTGGAACTTATCACAAACGTGTGGGAATCAGAGTTTAGGTAAGACAGAAAATGGAACAGGGTGCTAATAATAGTCGAGGGTACTAATGCCAACCTAGAACTGAGCATTGAATAGAGGCAAAAAGGATACACATGACAACCTTTTTAATGTTTGTTCTGTAATCCATAGTCTGGAAGGGAAGGAAAAAAAAAAAGAAAGAAAGAAAGACTTGGTCTTCTGTGCACTTAGTCCTCGTGCTAGCTTCCTCACTGGAATGATGAATCATGACAATAATTTCACATAAGTGATTTAACAAATGCGTCGCGAAAGAAAACGAGCACTGTTTTATTCCCCCAGGAGAGAGAAAGCCCCTCTCTGGAACACATTTTATTCAAATTAGGTCAGTGTCACTGATATCCGTTTTGCTCAATTTTCCTATTGAAAGATAAATATGAATCAGCCCAGGCTGGGAAAGAGCATATACTTTATTATTGTGGTTATGGGGTAGTATTGATAGGACTTCTTTTTTTTTCTTTTTTGGGTCACACCCGGCAATGCTCAGGGGTTACTCCTGGCTCTGCACTCAGGAGTTACTCCTGGCGGTGCTCGGGAACATATGGGATGCTGAGGATCGAACCCAGGCTGGCACAGGCCGGTTGCGTGCAAGGCAAATGCCCTACCCGCTGGACTAACGCCTCCGGCCCTGATATGACTCTTAACTGTGTTCTACGTGGTTGTTCCAATTGGGCTCAGGAGACCATCCAGAGTCGGGAACAAGGGCCTCAGACCTACAGAGCCTTGTGCGCCTCGGCCCCATCAGGCCGCAGACATGCAGAGCCTCTTGTGTCCACGGCCCATCAGTGCTCTCTCTGACCTAAGAGCATGTGTCTTAACACATGTGAAATGTTTAATTCGATGCCTTAAGTAAGTGTGCTGCTCCCAGAGCAGGGACCAGCTTAGGGGGGGAGCAAAGAGGGGAG
Organism: Cryptotis parvus; assembly: GCA_021461705.1. Lineage (NCBI taxonomy): Eukaryota > Metazoa > Chordata > Mammalia > Eulipotyphla > Soricidae > Cryptotis > Cryptotis parvus. The sequence goes on along the minus strand of JAJIBD010005490.1, from coordinate 94,086 downwards.
CCGGACCAGTCTTTCTTGCTCCTAGGAGACTGGCCTTTATGGGTGACATCTCGACATCCCCAGAGTCTGTCTTCCCATCACATTCAGCCAAGGGAGAGCTCAGGACAGAGGGAAGGAGGGCAAAGATATCACTGTAGGATCTCTCCTGGTCAGGTCACAGATGGTCAGTGCCTGAGTTGCTTCCATCCTCCCCATTCTAGCAAGGGCTCTCTCTCCTGTACATTAGAGGGTATGCTAAACTGCTCAACGGTCTCTGGATGGTTAGCTGAGCCACCAGGGATAGTAGACTGCTCTAGGGTCTCCGGATGGTTAACCAAGTCACCAACCATCCCCTACTCCCAGTCCCTGGTTCCTGTTTTTTTATTTTAAAAGATTTTTTATTTTTTATCTTATTTTTTTTCAGGGAGGGTTGAGTTCTAACTGGCGCTCTCATCTGTATTCAGAGGTCATGGCCTTTGGGGGACCATATGCGGTGACAGGGATTGAAATGGAATTACCCATGTGCAAAGCAAGTGCCTTACCCCCATACTATTTCTCTGGCCCTTCACCTATCCTAATTTATCTACTTATCCTGGGCCAGTACAGCACGGGAAGACCACCTTCATCAGAAACTCACAGACAAGGGGCAGAGCTGCTACCGGCTCTCCTTGTGCCCAGCCACTCACGAGGCACCCAGGAGGGATGGCAGGTTCTAGCCCTGGCCCGCCACCCCAGCAGAGCCTCGCAATAAGCCAGACGACCACCGCCTCCATGAGGGCCGCTTATTTTCTACATCTGGACTCCCTCTTATCAGAACTCCACCCAGCATAAGAGCTTATTACAGCCTGACTCAGCGTGGCCGCTGTGGCCGTGCAGTTCATCAATAAATGCTGGATTTAGAGATGACTACAAGAGTACGCCACCCGCACGGGCAGAGCCTGGCAAGCCTTCCGTGTCATATTTGATATGCTGAATACCAGTAACAATTATAGACCTCATTCCCATGACCTGATGGAATGGTTTGAGGCTCTTTATGTTCCTGGAGCAAGCAGATGCCCTTGGGCTCTACTAGCATGAGATGGGATATATGGAGATGTTACTGGTGCCCGCTCGAGCAAATCGATGATGAACGGGAAGACAGTGATACAGTGATCCTGTCCATTACTGTACCAATGGGGTCATTATTAAACTCACTTCATTAGCTCTTAAATTGAATTGTGGTCAAATACACATTACATACATATACAACATTTACCATTATACCTTCTAAAATGCACAACTATTTACACGATTAAACAACACTGTCTAGAACTCTTTTCATCTTGCAAATCTAAAACTCTAAAGCCAGTAAATGGTTCCCTATTACCACCCCTGCCAAGTCCTTGAACACCAACTACATAAGTATCTTAGCACCTGGAATTATATAACAGTGTTCTGTCTATGAATCGCTTATCTCAGTTTAATGTCTCCAAGATAGTTTGGTACATACAAACCACATTTTGTTTAGTCATTTGTCTGCTGAGTTAAGATTTGCCTCTACCCTTTGACTACTATGATGCTACCCTCTGACTATTTTGACTACAACAATGCTAAATTAAAACTGGATATACAAACACTTGTGCAAAATTGTACTTCCAGTTCTTTTTTTTTTTTGTTTTTGGGTCACACCCGATGCTCAGGGGTTACTCCTGGCTCGCACTCAGGAATTACTCTGGCGGTGCTCAGGGGACATATGGGATGCCGGGATCGACGGGCCGGCAGGCCGGCCGCGCGAGGCAGCGCCCTACCGCTGGGCTATCGCTCCGCCCCTGTCTTCAGTTCTTGGGATAGATATCAGAAATGAAGTTGTTTCATATAAATTTACATAAACAGGGCCTGAGAGATAGTGCAGTGAATAAGGTACTTTCTCTGCATGTGACTGACTCAGGTTTAATCCCTTGTGCCCTAAGCCCTGCCAGGAGTGAGCATTGAGCACCACTGGTGTGGCCACAAAACAATAAGCTTAAATGAACATGCTCCTATATAAATGTGTGTGTGTATATATATATATATATATATATATATATATATATATATGTAAATATACAGATAATATTGTACATCTAGATTATTTTAGTCTTAGGAACTGTTATACAGTTTCCATAGAGATTTTACTATTTACTACTTATACTGTTTTACAGTGTAAAGGAATGCAATATCTCTATATTCTTGCAACAACTGCTGTGTTTTGTTGTCATGTCCAATTTTTCATAGTAGCCATTATACAAGTCTGAGATTATAAGCACTTATGGTATTGATTTGTATTTCCTGAATAATGAGTATGTTTAATATCTTTCTGGGTGCTTGTTGGCCACTTGCATTTCTATTTTGCTTCTGTTCTGAGGTCCATACCAAGCGGTAGTCAGGGCTTACTCTAGCAGGTGTTGAGGGAGGTTATGGGATGCTAGGGACTGAACAGGGTCAGCTGCATGCAAGTGCTTTAACACCCTTATTATCTATTTAGTAGAGATGTACTATCTTACATTTCTTCTTCGAATCTTCCAAAGAAGGGTTGAGAGACTGACTGATACAAATAGGACTGGCACTGAGTGACAATGGCAAGTTTTTTAATTTAAATACTGGCATCAATGCTATTACATACAAGTAAGACATGTTTATTGAGAATTTACAATAGTCAAGGAGGCTAAAACACAACTACAAATTAACAGAAGAAGGTCATAAGCTCTTGATTTCTTTGCAACCTATACTGTAAGGAGCTCCCAAAGGAAGCCAAGACACGCGCTTTCTGGATAACAGAGACTGGTTTACATGGAAGCAAGAATTTTAGCAGATGGTTCCTAAGGATTCTTCCACATTTTTTGGTTCTTGGCTTATTTTGGGCATAAGCATAAATAGTATACTCAGAGAGGGCTCAATCCAGAAATGCTTAATGATATCTGAGAGAAATCAGTACAGCATCTGTGGCCAGTTCTCCCTGGTTAAACAAGTTTATACAAAGCAAGCTTTGCTGGCTGATTCAGGACATGTAGAGGAAGAGGACTTGGAACTAGTGGTGGGGAAGAGGAAAGAGGAGCAGTAGCACAGGTGTTTTACCTTTCGCCATGTGAATTAAATTCATTTGGAACATCTAAAATTGGTAAAAAAAGAAAAAAAGGAATAGCGAAGCTCATACAGATTTCTCTGTCATGCAGAATGAAATCAAGACAAAAGTACCCCAGGTGGTGGTGTGTAGACATTCCAAAATAAAACAATACATTTTTATCCATCTAAATTCAGATTAAAAATTAAAACTGCACATATGCAGAACAAAATGTTCTTCTTTGATTTAGATGTATTGTGAAACAATAATTTAGACACACTGGATTGAGATTTCAAATGGTTTCAAGTAGTTCAGTATTGGTGTGTTTCATTATTATTATCATTATTAGTATGTTTAAAACCTTTAAAAATTAGCCCCTAAGCATCTAACTGAAACACTTGGGTACGTATATTGAGAAATACTTATGTCAACAAACTGGAGAATGGAATTTGTTTTGAATAATTGCTAATTTATGCTTTGGTAATAACTGTGGAATATAACTGAAATCTATGGTAATCGAAGATAAGGAAATCCCTCCAGGCGATTTCTATTACAAACAGCGGGCTGCAATTTTCACCCTTCTCCTTGTGAAAAATATGACTTTAGCTGCTTGTGAAAGTATTTCCTGTTAATTTCTGAAAATCAATAATTAGCACCTCTCAACACCACATAATAAAAGTAACAAAGAAGAGCAAACACAGGGCCGGAGCGATAGCCCAGAGGGTAGGGCGTTTGCCTTGCACGCGGCCGGCACTTGCTGGCCCGGGTTCCATCCCCGCATCCCATATGGTTCCCGAGCACCGCCAGGAGTAATTCCTGAGTGCAGAGCCAGGAAAAACCCCTGAGCATCGCCGGGTGTGACCCAAAAAGCAAAAAAAAAAAAAAAAAAAAAAAAAAAAAGAAGAGCAAACACACATAAATGACACATATCTCACTTTGATGAGCTGCATTATTTATGTTTTTCTTGTGGACAATTGATGACAATGGATTGGGGAAAGACTACCGTAATTACAGAGAAAAATACACTTAAATTAAAGATGTATTCACTAATCACAATTAAATGATTGTCATTAATTTTCTTGATATTAGTTATATAGAAACTTTATTCATTGGGTCTTTATAATTCAAGAATTACTGCTGTTAGGGTTCATACTACTACTCTTGTGTCTGAAATTTTTTATGTAAGGAATATCTAATTTCCTTGAGTTACAGTACACTACTGCCCAGACCCTCTGCATCTGGCCTGGAGTTGCCTCCTGTAGGTCACTTTGTAGATAGGAGGAGGACAGTTTGAATGTGGCAGTTCTTCTGAACATGTATTCTATACTTGCTGGTATAAATATTTTCTCATGCTGCCACAATCATGGGACTAGCTAGATCTTATCAGTATAACTGCCTGGCCACGTTGGATCTCAAAGTAATTAGACCAGAGAGAAATGCTGTTTGCCTCTAAGCAAACAAGCATGACTCTGATAACCTAAAGGCTAATATACAGAACAACCATGAAGTAAAGATGAGAGTCTTGTGAAGGCTTGGAGAAATATATAACTGGCTATTAGAATATTCTTTTCCGTACAGATGCATGCCTTTGTATTCTGAGATACAGTTCATCTCAGAAGCCCCTTCTCCACTCTACCCTGCAGGGGCACTTCTAAGGCAGATTTTGACTTTGCAACATTAACATCTCAAAGAGCCTAGGTGAGGTCCCAGGAGAAATTACCTGAGGGAATTTGACCCCAACTGCTCTCCATTGGAGTGGGCTGGTCTGTGTTGCAGGGATACAAAAACTAGTCTGTTTTCTTTCTGGGTCCCTTTTTGTTGATGCTCCCCTGCTTGCCTCTTAAGGCTAGGGCCTTAACACATGGTGGCAGCTATCTTGGCCTTCAAGTGGTAGTGGCCCAGTCAGGAACCCTAATTTGGGGTCTTCCTATTGCTGATTTGTATGCCAGAACCTGAGTAAGTAAAGCATTTTGAAACCTTGTTGGATTTTCGCTTTGTCAGCTGGCCACCAATCCCCTGGGACAGAAGGGGATCCCTGACCCTGCTCCCGGATTTTGTGTGGGGAGCACCAGCATTTCCCTGCTTCCTTGGATATTTATTTTCATTCCAAAATTTAAAATGCCCTAGTTTACTTTGTTTTTAATTTCTTAACATTTTCATTTCTGTAGTTTCCAGGAAGTTTATTGTGTTTGTGTGTGTGCGCGTGGGGAGTTAAGCTGGTGTTAGAATCCTGGTGAGTCATTTTTTTTAAAATCAGTTTTTGTTATAATCACTGTATCACTGTCTTCCCGTTCGTCATCAATTTGCTCAAGCGTGCACCAGTAACATCTCCATATGTCCTGTCTCATGCTAGTAGAGCCCAAGGGCATCTGCTTGCTCCAGGAACATAAAGAGCCTCAAACCATTCCATCAGGACATGGAATGAGGTCTATAATTGTTACTGGTATTTGGCATATCAAATACGACAAGGGTGGCTTTCTAGGCTCTGCCGTGCAGGTGGCATACTCTTGTAGTCACCTCTAAATCCAGCATTTATTGATGAACCGCGGCTGCAAGAGGCCGTGAGAGCTGGGCTATGATAGGCTCATCTGCTGGGTGGAGTTGTGACGAGAGGGAAGTCTGGATGTGGAAAATGGCGGCCCTCATGGAGTAGGGGGTCATCTGGCTTGTTGTGAGGCTCTGCTGGGGTGGCGGGCCAGGGCTAGAACCCGCCATCCCTCCCGGGTACCTCGTGAGCGGCTGGGCACAGGGAGAGCCAGTAGCAGCTGGGCCCCATGTCTGTGAGTCTCTGGATCAGCATACCTGGGCCGGACTTGAAAACGACTGCTGCAGGGTGGGTCTGGATGAGCCAGGCTATGACAGGCTCGTCTGCTGGTGGAGTTCTGACGAGAGGAAAGTCCGGATGTGGAAAATGGTGGCCCTCATGGAGTGGGGGTGTCTGATTTGTTGCAAGGCCGGGGCCAGGACTAGAACCCACCATGCCTCCCGGGTGCCTTGTGAGTGGCTGGGAACAGGGAGAGCCAGTAGCAGCTCTGCCCCATGTCTGTGAGCTCTAGTTGGTGGAGTGATTTGTCTGGTTAATTCTGATAACGAACGAGACTCTGGCATGCTAACTAGTTACGCGACCCCCAAGCGGTTGGCGCCCCCAACTTCTTAGAGGGACAAGTGGCATTCAGCTACCCAAGACTGAGCAATAACAGGTCTGTGATGCCCTTATTCGAAGATGATCAGATGCCGTCGTAGTTCCGACCATAAAGTTGTTACAATATTTCAAAATAATTGCCCAGGAGAAAAACCTTGGTATTCCCCCACTAAAGTTAATTAGGCATTGGAGCTGTCGTAAATGGACATCATTGGGCTATATACCCAAACCCACAATCTAGGAGGACAGGGCTGATACCCTTTGTCAGATCAAAGTTCAGGTGGGGAAAAGACAAGACAAAGGATAAAGAACTCACAGGAAGAACAACAATGATTTTGGAAGCCACCAATATTGTCCCTACACACTGTCATCCATACCATCAGGATTTTCCTCTTACACACTTGATGAATCCCTTTTAAGGAAAGTCAGCATTGCAGCTGTATGGGCTAAAGCCACTTCTGTCTTGTGGCTTTCTGACAGCCCTGCAGTGTTCGTTTCTCTAGTGGCAAAAGAACAGTTCACCAAAAATAAATAAAGTCCAAGCTGAAGTGATCTATCCTACATTACATGGGCAGATTTTCACCATACTAGATCCAAAGGAATGCTTCGCTATTCCTATTAGATCAAAGAAAGAGATGAAAGGAGAAAATACAATTTAAGAAGATGCAGTAATATTAGTAACAGAAAATTAAGTCTAAAAATATCACATGAATCACACTCTTATGACTACTGGTAATATTAAAATATAGTGAATGGCTTAAATATTTCTAGAATAGATAAATCTGTACATATGTTGAGTTAAATAAATACTGTGTGGCCAATATGTAATAGTAGTTTGCCAGTGAAGAGTTTTTCATGAGTATTATGTGCAAACCATTCACTATTAAACAGAAGTCACGATCTCGATCGTGACTCGATCACGATCTTCCCGTTGATCATCTATTTGCTAGAGCAGGCACCAGTAATATCTCCATATGTCCTGTCTCATGCCAGTAGGGAAAACAGAAGTAATTTAAATCATATTTAAATACTACAATAGCAGATTAAGTAAGATACATCAAGATAATTCATTTAATGATGAATTCAGGTAAAATAATCATAATTATTTATACTTTATGCTTTATTGTGTATCAAGTGTTTTCATGTATCTTTTCTCATTTTATCCCCAAATACAGTTCTACAAGTTGGGTATCTTTTCTGCTATTACTTCTTGGGCAGAGTAAATAAAGGTTACATAAAAGTAATGGATCCCATTAGCGTCACTCAAATAATAATCATGGGACTGATAGGACCATTATCTTTCTATCACCTTGTTTTATTTGCTATAGACCATACAATCAGAGGGTCTGGTGGATAGGTTTGAATAACTTATATCTACTACCATAAGTGTGATTAAAATTGTTGGTCTTATTTCTTGTTTGTTTGCTTTATTTACCCTCATTAGAAACCCCAGACGATGGGGCTGTAAGGATTGTCAAGGTTTTCTGGGAACCCCCAGGAGTTTGAACTCTTAGCCTCAGATTTGAAAAGATGATTTTAGAATGAAGTATTTTCTACTTATTATAAAAGTACAGTAAGACATCTGTGGTGCACAATTAGTAAACTCTCCTATGTAGCTACTGACTAGGGAATAATGCTAGAATTCCTTTGGAAATGATCAGCGCAGCAAAATGATCAGCAATATGATCAATAGGGTTTCTTTTGGTTTTTTAATTTTTGGGCCACACCTGGTAGTGTCCAGGTGCTACTCCAAGCTCAGTGCTCAGGGTTTGGGGGTTGCTCCCAGCAGTGCTTGATGGATCACCAGTGCTGTGAACTAAATCCAGGACTTTTGCATGTGAAATCTGCACACTAGCGCTTTGAGCTGTCTTTCTGGCCCAATACAGATTTCTTAAGGTCATCTTAAATTGGGGCAAGAGCGATAGTATAGCTGATAAGTTTGTTTGCCTTGCATGCAGCTGACCTGGGTTCAATCCCTGACATCTCATATGGTCCCCCAAGTACCATCAAGAGTAATTACTGAATGCAGAGCCAGGAGTAACCCTTGAGCACAGCCAGGAGTGATCCCAAATAGCAACAAACAAACAAACAAACAAACAAACCAACCAAAAAAAAGCCTTAACACTTTCCCTAGACAAACGACTAGTTGTTTTACTTATAGTTAATCATTTGTTTTACACGGTATGGGCATACTTGTCTTTTTCCTGATTTTATTTTAATTGTTTTCTAAGGGACTCACTCATTTTAATGCTCAGGGAGCCAGCTTGCCCCAGGGATCAACCCTGGGCTATCTGCATAGAAAGTGTGTGCTCCAGACCTTTGGATCCTCTTCCCAGGCTTGCAGCTGAAAGTTTCACCAAATTCAAGAGTATAAGTATGATAAAAATAAAGGCTTACCATTGATTAAAGTAGTGAAATGGAAATACAGATGTGGTTTCCTTAAAAATTTTAAGGATCATTTTGGAGGTAAGATTACGCCACATAAAACTGTAAGCGTTAGTAAATCTGTCACTGTTAAATTCCTTAAACATAATGAATGGGGCTAAAGAAACCCTGACTCAAGAACTAGGATATGTCTCCCTCAGTCAGGCTCAGATGTGACACCGGCTGCTGTCCTTGGAAACATTATTTAAGAACAGTGTAACATTACATTAATGGTGTTTAACCTAAAGTTTATAGGAGATGCCTAAAGCTTTTTTTTTAACAAGATAAATCTGCTTGAATCCTCTCTCTCTGCTTATTCTATGGGCAATGGGAGTAAAGGGGGTGGGGAGATGAAAGGATCCAGTAGTTCCATGGGGCACAGGCATTCAGATGTGGTAGAACAGAAGGAATGGAGATATGAAATTCAGAATTAAAACTGGGCAGTAGCTACAGACTTCACTAGAGCACTTCATTTATCATTGGGGGGAAAGGTCTTCCATAGAATTTTAATGTATTGTTGGTAAATCAGTGCTTCTTAAACTTCAAAGTCCCCAATTCCTTGGAAAATCTTCTTGAACACCTGATCTGATTGAGTGGCCCACAGAGACCTGAATGAAATTCTACCAGATTCTCAAGGGACACTGATACTCTTGGCCTACAGATCACATCTGGGGTAGCAAGAGATAATTTAATGATAACAGAAAATCATGGAACAGATAATTTAATGATAATATCCTACTTCCTAAGATCACAGGATGGCATTTCTCAGTCACCATTTGGTAGGTAAATAACATAAATGAAATCCCATCATTTATATTCAGTTGTGAAATGGATAAGGAAAAGTATTCATTATCAGCTTGGAAAAAAGTACACAAATAGCTGAGCTTGTATGTGGAGAACAATGTCTGAAAGACTGTGATGTAAGCCAAGACTTAAAACAATCTAAATAACATCTAATACCCAACTGATCTAGTGTCTACATATTAAGAAGAGCTTTGTTCCAGAATTATTCTGTCATGTTCCTGCCTAAGGGCTGTCATGATAAAGTTTGTTATCAATTACTTCTCGACACATTATAAAATCAGTTAAGCTGTCATATTTTTCTCAGCCAGAAATCCTAAGCTGTCAAAGAATGTCAATTTAAAATCTGACATGGAGAAGAAAATAATCTGTTTTCTGACCTCTAATTTTGTGACATTTTAATGCCATAATTGCTGTGGTTAGTGCGGCCTCATGATTTCACCTGTCAAGGAAGAATGAATCAATAACCCACAGGTATTCTCAGGTTCTAGCTCTAACTGCAAAGCCCACGGTAACAGGCTGATTGTGGATTTTTTTTAACAAAAAAAAGACACGTCCACGTATAAAATATTTATCTTTCAGAGAAGTGTTTTAAGTATTCAAAACACAGACTAAGCCAACAATAACTAGCCTTCAATCTGGGTTCCTTCCAGTGAAATGATCTTCTACGCTAAGCAGTGATCTCAGAACAGGAAACAGGCTCCCCTAAACCCGACCAGGTGATAGGAATGCCTTGGGCTCACTGTAATGGTTAACATTTTGAACACCTATTTTTCCAAGAACTTGGAATGTCATCAGTCACAGTCCTTAGTGCAGATGGCCAGAATCTCACCTCTGTTGTTTCCAGAGAGGCTCTATATCTCCCAGTGGGTTTCCAAATAGGGGGTGAGAACACCGGGAGCAGACTGACAAGCAACTAATGAAGAAGCTTCACTTCAAGCCACTTATCTACAGGGTTACTTTCTTGTGACAGGAGATGCCAAGTGCTTTTATGCTGGCAAACATGTGTTCTAGATTAGTCGTCCCTTATATAGAGCAAGTGAGCGTCTGAGGTAGAAGGGGGATAGAGTGGCTTGGCCACATTACAATATCTAACTTGCACTTCAAGATCTTTTCCACTGCTATGCTTCGAGTCATATAGCCAACCACTATTCTTCTGGTGGCTTCACCTCTGGGGTATATTATTAAATGTTTGTGCAGAATCTCTCTTGTGTGAAAATGATGGCTTCTTGGTAAAAGGTGGGAGTGGGGAGAAGGATGATTAATACATAACTCTTATAATATACAGTAATCTGTTCTATCTACAAACACTACACTATTCCCTAGTGTCCAAAGGAGATAATGCTGACTTCTTAACAGTCCCATGTTGACACAGGGCCAATGGCCAGGATGAATGTCTCCACAGGGTGTGCATGAGGCCATGCTGCTGGAAAGAGTAAGCAGTAGGGTTCAAGGCATTCTGTGCTGCTTCTTCACCTGGTATTCTGAGAACTGACACATGGTTTATTGGTTCGAGGAGGCAAGTGAAGGGCTTGGAGAGGAAGAACAACAATATCAAATAAATTTCTCCAATAGAGCTTTAGTATTCAGCAGTTATGGGTGGAATGAGAGTGCCAGAAGGAGAAAGCCCGGGCCAAGAGCCCCATGACCAGCACACAACCCTGAAGGGTGACTGTTGGATGACAGGCTTAGCTAGTTTGGGAGCTTTACTGTTTTATCCACTCACAGCTTAATCTATTTTCATGCTTTTAAGCCAAGGTTCATTCTAGTGAGATTCTCTCTTCTATGTAAACACTGATAAAGGGTGTGGCAGTTAGAGAAGTCATCTTGACTCTGAATAACTTCTGACTTATTATACATCTACTTAGACTTCTATGTTATCTAAATTGGGCACAGTTTTTCTTTATACCCACTGCACCCAGCGTGGTACAGTTAGAATTTACCAGGAGAGCTATGTTGAGACTATTGTTTAAGATTATAGGAAGGATCATACTAGCTTGCCTTCATGTAGTCGAGCGTGACCCTTTCAGGAAACAGAGAACAATATACTCAAAATCACCCTGGTGCAGATAGTAAATAAGAAGGACCTTGTGGGTACCATCTAGATTTCATGAAGTCCATTAAATTAAGATGTATTAACTTATACCAGCTCTCTCTCTCTCTCTCCCCTCTCCCAGTGTTTTACATAGAGATAATCTCCAAAGAAGGGATTAGTCCTTGGCTTACTCCTTTGTTTAGACCTATAATAGGGTGTGGCACCACCCTTCTACACTCTTCTACTATCTAGAAGCTGTTCAGGGTTCTTTGTTGACAGGACCCTACCATCAACAGTTTGGATTACTTTGGTGTATATAAGGGGACTGACTTGAGACACTTGCCCCTTCTTTTGGGTAGTCCCCTACCAGGACTCCTTAGTGGGAGACTTGGGCTTCTTGTATGGTCTAAGTTCTGATCAGAACTAGAGTTCTTTCATTAATGGATTACGGTGGTAGAGTTTTTTTAAAATTTTTTTTTATTATACCACCGTGAGATATTCAATTACAAACATTACAAACATGGTCATAATTGAGTCTCAGTCATACATTCTTCCAGCACCCATCCCTTCACCAGTGCCCCATTCCCACCACCAATGTCCCCACATTCCCTCTCTCCCAGCTCTATAGCAGGCATTTTTACCTTCCCTCGCTTTCTCTCTCTCTCTCTCTGTCTCTCTTTATCTTTCTCTCTGTCTCTCTTTCATTTAAAAAATTTTTTATTATACCATGTGAGATATAGAATTACAAGGACGTTCATAATTGGGTCTCTACAATACAGTGTTCCAGAACCCATCCCTCCACCAGTGCTAATTCCCACCGCCAATTCCCAAACACGCCCACTCCAAACCCTGCCTGCCCCTACTGCAGGCACATTTAACTTCTCTCTTTGTCTATGTCCCAGTATTTCTCAATCTCTCTTCTATTACACTTTGTGGCTTGTCTAATAATGTATGATGTCTCTATCTGATTATTTAATAGTGAATTCTAGTGTGACATCCTAATTCCTCATTTCCCATAACCTCTCCAGTTTGATGTAAATAGAATGATCGTTGAAGTATACAAATGAGAAAGATCCTGAAAGGACTTGGTGCTAAAATACATTGAGTCTAAGATTAACAGTGGCAGCGGAGTGGCTGCGCACCTGTGCAGCCATGGATTTGGAGTCTCTGTCTTGCGGCAGTTGGCTGTGGTGGCTGGAGCTCAGGGTCACACACCCACTGAGCCAGGGGGCTGGGGACTGGGTGGAGGCCCCAATCCTTGCTCCTAGTCCAGCAGGCGTGGCCGCCTGCATAGTGAGCAGGCCCTAGGAGCTATGTAGGACATGACCAGGTGCTGGCTGAGCATTGGTGGTAGAGTTTTTTGTACTATTAAAAGCCTTTTTTGGATCTGGCGCCAGACTTGTGAGTTTTCATCCATTACCCCGGTGGCCTCGGAGGTAAAAAAACTTCTGTCCTGATACTGTTGGGGACCTCAGCAGCTCCCCCAACAGGTGACCAGCTAGGAAGCAGAATCCATGAGTGGCCCACTCCCAGCCAAAAGAAATGTTTTTCAGAGAATACATTCTCACATAATATTTTGTTCATTAGGAAGTCCTGCTGTTTCATCACCAAGGTCTAAATAGAGCTGGGAATTCTTTTCCTCACTGTTCAAAGGAATGGTTTAATGTTTTTTAGGAGCAGGTATTTTTTAATTGTTTATCATTGGTTTAAATATTACAGAACTTCAGGAATTGAAGCTTCACACATTCATATGATATACAAAGTACTCACTACGTCCACCACCAAGGTTCTATCACCTGAAAGTTTAGGTCTACCACCTTCCCTACTCTACCCTCTTTCTCTGTAGTAAGCATCTCGTCTTACTAATTCTAACTCTTGGGTTTGTTGTCTTTTGCCTGCTCATTTGCTTTGAATATTCAGATACCACATATGTAGAAACCGCTAGTAACAATCTCTAGTTTTCTTACTTCTCACAATCACGCCAAGGCACAATCGCTTTTAAAGGCAGAGAATAAGTCCACTGAGGATACATACATCAGAGATGCTGCTTCTAATTTTTCTGCCTTTTAATGGGGTTTCCCAAGCAGCTCTAAGGGACCCCTGGGGCTCCTCCCTGGCAACACTGAGCCAGACAGTTCAATGCCTGGGTCCGAGGATGCGGTGAAGCTCAGGTTCTGCATTGCCAACAATCACCAGGGGCCACCTGCAGTAAGTGGGAGCCTCCAAGGCTATCCCTGGAGTTGCTTGAGGAAGCACCTGGGCTCAAACCCTGGTCCCTCTGTCCCCAGCATATTCCTTCAGTTGTCTTTCAGCAGGCAAACAGGTTGATTCCCTGTTCTGGCAGTGTGAGTAATGTTGCTATTAACACACAGGCACAAATGTGCTTTCATATTAGTGTTTTGGTTTTTTTCTGGATATATGCTTAGCAGCTTACTGCTGGCTCACGTGGAACTGGAAGCAGGCATTTTCAGAGGATTTAAATAACAAATACTAAGTTGAGGTAAACAAAATGCAAATTCCCATTCAGTTTCCCTAAATTCTCTTCCATTTATTTACTGAAGTATATAAAAACGGCTGTTTAAGCAAAGCCCAATGCAGTCTTGCCCTTTCACTAGGCACATTATTTAAAGTATTTCTATTTCACCCACAAGGAGGTCTAACACCCAGCTTTCACTATAAGAACACAACCTCACAATGGCTTCAAAAAATATGATAAAATTGTCAGAAGCAAAATGTACATACTACTTGAAAGTCAAAAAATAAGTTAGAATTGGTGTTAGAATATAAAGATAAATGATTCCAATTAATTTTTTTTGTTCTAACGCTATTGGCTTTATAAAAAGAATATAGTTTGTAGAGCATTAATAGAGCTGGGCATGGCATAAGCAAGGGTATATTATTAAGAATATAATTAGGTATAATTATAATTAATACAATTAAGCATAATCAGAATCATGTTTTATAAAACAACCAGATCGTACTTTGTAAACAATCAGGACTGGGCCAGTGTAAAATGGTCACAGTTAAAATATCCCTTGTTTCATGAACCAATTTGATACTATCTGGCATCTCTCATATATTCAGTCATTTGCTATCTTTCTCCAAGCTTCAGGCAGTAACTCCATTTCTAGTGCATATAATATGGTATAATACAGCACCTAATAAGGTGCCTGAAACCTGTTCTCTGAATATTGAGCCCTAAGGGCTCAATGATCAATGATCGTAAGACGCTTCACCATCTTTTCCTCTGCTATGCTTGGAGTCATAAGAATGGCTTCATTTCGCTTTTATAGCGGTATATAAGAAATAACTTTATGGATGCAAATTTTTGTGTAGAGCTTAATCTCTCAAATCTACATGTACTTCACCTTTAAAATGAAAATAAAAGCAAATTTAGAGCGCATTTGCTGACTGGAAACGCAGAAATGATGACTTGCTTTGCATACGGCAGATGGCTGCTATCTGGTAGAATGAAGACCAGGATACAGCTTCCTCGAAGCAACAAGGCCGGAGCAGCTGTTGCCTCTGACTCTTTTCACCTATCTAAAATCATTTGCAGCAATGTGGAAGTGATTTAGCTAATATTTTATATGACTATTTTCACTGAAAATATGTATATGCACATTATAGTATATAATTCCCAACTGTTAGCTATAAACACTTCAGAGTAAGAACATATGGAAATAAAATATGATAACCTCATTTATTTCATTGCTGCTTTTTAAAGTATTCAGCCTAAAAGGTTGTAATTCTGTTTTTATTAAAGGAACATACTGGCAGATTATTTGAAACTGAGCTCTTCTTATTTAAATATTCAACGAGGTTTCATTAATTCCTAACACTCAGGAGACATTAAGCAGATTAGTGAAGATGATGAAGTAAAAAGAGAAATTAGGGCGAGTGAAGTGTATGATATACTTCTTTGGTTTAAAAACGAATTGCATTCCAGTCTCCACTTGATTTTGACATATAACAGTCATCTTTCCGCATCTGTCAAGAGCCTTAAACCTATGTTTGTGAAAAATTACATTGAAAGGGAATTTATGCAGAGACAGAAGAACCAAACTGTGTTTAAGAGCTGGTAGAGATTGTTGGAATCACGCGAGGCATATACCTACCTCCCTGAGTACGGGGTCAGTGATACTATCCAGGTTCACAGAGCCTTCGTAGGTCAAGTAGTGGAAAACGTTGAGAGCACGGACTGCCTCTGGGCCTCGCTGTTTATAACCAAATATCAGGTCAATCCACTGATGGAGTTGGCAAGAAACAAACTCACTTTCCAAGGCCTAAAAAGGGTCAAGCAAGAAATAAGATATCAAACAAACTTATCAAAACTCCCTATCTCTCTGCAGGTTTAAGATATTCTATGGTGATCTGAAAAGTATGATCTGTATGCCTATGTTTTATTTATATGCATGAGCTATCCTTTTTCTAGAAACAACAAAACATTGTCTCAAATAAAACACATACCAAAAAGAAAATTTTCTTCTAGATAGCTAAGCTTGTTCTTAGGCTCCTTTATATTTATGATATAGATGTTAATACTAATAGATATTTACAGATACATTAGAATTTTATTTTATTTCACATTCAAATTTTAATTTTATTTTTTAATAAAAAAAATTTTTTTGTTATACAACAGTGAAACATAGAATTACAAAGGTGTTCATAATTGGTTCTTGGTAATACAGTATTCCAGCACCATCTCTCCAACAGTGCCCCATCACCACCACCAGTGTACTCCACCCCCTTCCGCCCACAACCAGGCTGCCTCAGTAGCTGTACCCCCTTTTCCTCTCTTTCTCTCTCTGTCTCTCTCTGTATCAGCATCTCTCTCCCCCTTCTTTTACACATTGCGATGGCCCATTTTTTAAGCACATGATTCGTGCGTTAACTGCATGCACCTTATCAGTCCCTAAATTTCCCTTTCGCTCCAACATCAAGTTCTATGACCCACTGTCAGGGCCCTCCAGACCCATTCTCTGTCCTGCTTTCTGGGTACAGACCTCCCTGCTCCAGGCACTTCCTGTGAGTAGACTCCTATGACACCCGTTCTTTTCCTTCCAGACTCAGTCAGATGTTTCCAGTCAGGTTCATTCTTGTTACATTCGAATTTTAAAACAAGACATTTTAAATGCCCACTTTAAAGCATCTTTCCATAATTTCATTTCAATTTAAAATCAATGTTATAAAAAATAAATAAAATCAATGTTATTTATTTTATTTGTTGTTTTGTTTTTGGGTAACACCTGGCAATGCTCAGGGGTTTCTCCTGGCTGTGTGCTCAGGAATTAATCCTGGCAGTGCTAGGAGGATCACATAGGATTCTAGAGATTAAACCGAGGTCCACTTTGTGCAAAACAAATGCCCTACCTGCAGTGCTATAGCTCTAGCCCCTTAACCCCTTCATTTAAAGTTGTGAAATTTTGTTGGAAAATACATGTATTTTCCTGCTCCAAGTCCTGAAATTTATCTCTAACACTACAGTAGGGAATGTTTTCCCTTTTGCTATTAATTACCTCTGCTGCTAAATTGTTTTTGAATCAATGGGCAATTTTATCGTTTGTTAGCAAGTGGAAAATACTCATACTTTCCATTTGCTAGCAAATTACCACGAGTCAATGACCATCCTAAGTCAATGATCATCTATAATAGTCAAAAGAAGACTCCTTTCCCCCTAAGAATCCACCATAAGCTGCATACTTTTATCATCTATTCTTTCTTGATTTTAAGAGCACACAGATTTTGGAAACATGACCAACTACTATGGAGCTAGTTCTAAAATTTCAAGTTTGTAATCAAATAGATGATTTTTCAAATTATGGCTATAATTAAATATGTGAATGAAGTCTTTATGTGGCTGCATGTCCCTTTATTTCTAAGGTACAGAAATCAATTTGAAATTGACTTAATTTATAATTATTTCTTAAAATAGTCCTCAGAAAATTGCATTTTATTTAAAAAATCTATAACATATCTGGATGATAATTTTCAACCTTTTATGTTATCACGTTTAACAAGTAATTTATTCTTGTCTACTTATGTCTATTTTTCAAAATTTTTGCAATTTATTTACCACAGTAATTCTGAATATTCCTCATTCCTAAATATGAAAAAAACAGATATTTTCTGGAAGGATATTTTCTATGCCAAAAAATAAACAGAATTTCTATTCTCCCTATATCACATAACAATTCAGACTAAAACATAGGAAATGATACCAAAACAAAAAAGAGAGATTGGTTAATTTTTCATATTGGTTATATACCTATAACCAATCACACTCTATCACTGTCTTCCTGTATAGCATCGATTTGCTCGAGCCGGCACCAGTAACATCTCAATACGTCCTGTTACATGTGTGATAGCCCAAGGGCATCATCTCACTCCAGGAACATAAAGAGCCTCAAACCATTCCATCAGGTCATGGGAATGAGGTCTATAATTGTTACTGGTATTTGGCATATTAAATACGACATGGGTAGCTTGTCAGGCTCTGCTGTGCAGGTGGGATACTCAAAACTCAAGCAATTATTGATGAACCCGCCACCCTAGCAGAGCCTCGCAAGAAGCCAGAGGAACCCCCACACCATGAGGACTGCCATTTTTTCACATCCGGACTCCCCACTCCTCAGAGCTCCACCCAGCAGAAGAGCTGATCACATCCTGGCTCATCAGTGACCCACCCTGCAGCAGTCTTTTTTCAAGGCTAGCCCAGGTATGCCTGATCCAGAGACTCACACACACACACGGGGCAGAGTTGCTACTTGCTCTCCCTGTGCCCGGCTGATCATGAGGTGCCCAGGAGGGATGGCGGATTCTAGCCCTGGCCCACCACCCTAGCAGAGCCTCGCAAGAAGCCAGAGGAACCCCCACACCATGAGGGCCACCATTTTCCACATCCAGACTCCCCTCTCCTCAGAGCTCCAACTAGCAGAAGAGTTGACCACAAGCCTGGTTAATCAATAAATGCTCAAGATTAGAGGTGACTGCAAGAGTATTCCACCTGCATTGCAGAGCCTGGCAAGCTACCCGTGTCGTATTTGATATGCCAAATACCAGTAACAATTATAGACCTCATTCCCATAACCTGATGGAATGGTTTGAAGCTATTCATGTTCCTGGAGCAAGCAGATGCCCTTGGGCTATACTAACATGTGACAGGATGTATGGAGATGTTACTGGTGCCTGCTCAAGCAAATCCATGATCAACAGGAAGACAAGTGATACAAGTGACAAGTGATATACCTATATTCAGTGATCTGGTAAGTTTATTTAAATGATTCTATCAGGGTTAACCAGTTAATAAATAAAAAATTAGCAGTAGCTTCAGTGCTTGATGTTGATCGGATAAGTTGTCTTTTATGGGAATTGAAGATAGTTATAAAATCAGATACATTACTTAAAGGAAGATTTATATAGCCTGATCAGTTAAGTAAAAATAATTCCAAATAAATCCTAAAGAAACCATCTACATGGGGGGCCGGAGCAATAGCCCAGTGGGTAGGGCGTTTGCCTTGCACGCGGCCGGCCTGTGCCGCCCGGGTTCGATCCCCGGCATCCCATATGGTCCCCCGAGCACCGCCAGGAGTACGTTCCTGAGTGCAGAGCCAGGAGAAACCCCTGAGCATCGCTGGGTGTGACCCAAAAAGCAAAAAAAAAAAAAAAAAAAAAAAAGAAACCATCTACCAGTCATACTTCAAAATTGATAAAATTTACCACTCTCTTTGAGAGTGAGACTATCATGGGATCACATACTTGAGCCTGGGGTGAGCTTTATTGAAGAGCACTTGCCTCACTTGTGTAAGGTATTGGATTTGATCTCCAGTACTGAGGAGCGGGACAAGCTGAACACAATCATTAGGGATAGAGGAAAGTGCTTTACACTAACTTGAGTTCTTTTAAATTTTAAACACCACGATTCACAAAGTTGTTCATAATACTGTTGTTTCAGGCATTCAATGTTCCAACACAAATCTCATACTAGTATGACCTTCCCTCCTCCAATGTCCCCAGTTTGTTTCCCCACCCACTACCCAAGCCTGGTTCCTTAGCAGGCACAAACAAATTTGCTTCATATCACGTGTTATAACCACAACAAAACAAGACAAATGGAATTATCATAAAGTAGATCAATATAAGTCAATCTGTGATCATGGTTAGATCTCATTTGAGGTATGAAAATTTAAGTTCTATTCTCTTTATCTCCATCTACAACTCAACTTTCATGTATTCCCTCTGCCACAAGAACTGTAATGCGTCTGATGCATCTCCCTGTGTCTGCATGCATTTTTATCTTTTGTGTCTATTTTGATTTATAAAATGATGCATGTTCCGGATTGTGTTCTCTTATTTTTCAAAGTAGCACTGTTTGAAGCTAAAGGGATCTTTAAAGATGAAACACCATTAACAAAGCAACTGGAAGCAAAGATAAACCTATGGGACTACATAAAACGAAAAAAGCTCCTGCACCTCAAAAGAAACAGTGAACAAGATATAAAGAGAGACCACAGAGTGGGAAAGAATATTCACCCAATACCCATCTGATAAGGGGTTAATATCCAGGATATATCAGGCACTGGTAGAACTTTACAAGAAGAAAACAGCCAACTCCATCAAAAATGGGGGGAAATGAACAGAAACTTCCAAAAAGAAGACATTTTAATGGTTAAAAGGCATATGAAAAAAATGCTGATCATCACTAATCATCACGGAGATGCAAATAAAAACAACAATGAGATACCATATCACACCACAGAAACTGGCACACATCCAAAAGAGCAACAACAACTGGTGCTGGCGTGGATGTGGGGAGAAAGGGATTCTCATCTATTGATAGTGGGATTGTGGACTGGTACAGCCTTTTTTGGAAAACAATATGGACATTCCTCCAAACACTAGAATTTGTGCTCCCTTTTGACCCAGCCATACTGTCACTGTCTTCCCGTTCATCATCGATTTGCTTGAGCGGGCCCCAGTAACATCTCCATATGTCCTGTCTTATGCTAGTAGAGCCCAAGGGCATCTGCTTGCTCCAGGAACATAAAGAGCCTCAATTCATTCCAGAATGAGGTCTATAATTGTTACTGGTATTTGGCATATCAAATACAACATGGGTAGCTTGCCAGGCTCTGCCGTGCAGGTAGCATACTCTTGTAGTCATCTCTAAGTCCAGCATTTATTGATGAACCGCGCGCCGCCGGGCTGTGATAGGCTGGTCTGCTGGGTGGAGTTCTGACGAGAGAAGTCCGGATGTGGAAAATGGAGGCCCTCATGGAGTGGGGGGGTCGTCTGGCTTGTTGCGAGGCTCTGCTGGGGTGGCGGACCAGGGCTAGAACCCGCCATCCCTCCTGGACGCCTCGTGAGAAGCTGGGCACAGGGAGAGCAAGTAGCAGCTCTGCCCCATGTCTGTGAGTCTCTGCGCTGGCATACCTGAGCCGGATTTTAAAAATACTGCTGCAGGGTGGAACTCGATGAGCTGGGCTGTGAAAGGCTGGTCTGCTGGGTGAAGTTCTGGCGAGAGACAAGTCCGGATGTGGAAAATGGAGGCCCTCATGGAGTGGGGAGTTGTCTGGCTTGTTGCGAGGCTCTGCTGGGGTGGTGGGCCAGGGCTAGAACCCGCCATCCCTCCTGGATGCCTCGTGAGCAGCTGGGCACAGGGAGAGCAAGTAGCAGTCTGCCCCATGTCTGTGAGTCTCTGCGCCGGCATACCTGAGCGGGATTTATAAAAGACTGCTGCAGGGTGGAACTCGATGAGCCGGGCTGTGATAGGCTGGTCTGCTGGGTGGAGTTCTGACGAGAGAGAAGTCCAGATGTGGAAAATGGAGGCCCTCATGGAGTGGGGGGTTGTCTGGCTTGTTGCAAGACTCTGCTGGGGTGGCGGGCCAGGGCTAGAACCCGCCATCCCTCCTGGACGCCTCATGAGTGGCTGGGCACAGGGAGAGCAAGTAGCAGCTCTGCCCCATGTCTGTGAGTCTCTCCCAGCCATACTACTCCTGGGAATATACCCTGGAAAGCCAAAACATACAGCAGAAACTGTTTCTGCACTTTTATGTTCATAGCAGCACTATTCACAATAGCCAGAATCTGGAAACAACCAGAGTGCCTGAGAACTGATAGCTGTATAAAGAAACTTTGGTACATCTACACAATGGAATACTATGCAGCTGTTAGGAAAAACAAAGTTATGAAATTTGCCTATAAATGTATGGACATGAAGAGGATCATGCTGAGTGAAATTAGCCAGAAGGAAAAGGACAGATACAGAATGACTGCATTTATTTGTAGGATATAAATATATATAGTATGATACCAATATCCAAGGCCAGGCAAAACATGGATTAGGAGGTCTTGTCAATAGGTGGAATCAACCGCAAGTGTGTGGAATTCATAGGTTAGGTAAGACAGAGAAGGGAACAGTGTGCTAATAATTGTTGGAAATTATAATACCAGTCTAGAACTGAGCATTGAATATATGCAAAGGGATACCCATGATAAACTCTAAATGTATGTATTGCAAGCCAAAAGATGTAAGAGAATAGAGATAGAGAGACAGACAGACAGACAACAGATAGACAGACAGAGAGACAGAGACAGCCAAAGAGAAAGAGACATAGAGACAAAGAGAAAGAGAAAAGAGACAAAGAACCTGCCAGAGAGGTAGGCTAGGGGATGGGGGAGGGAATCAGGGACATTGGTGGTGGGAAATGGGCACTGGTGGAGGGATGGGTGCTGGAACACTGTATGACCAAAATCCAAACACGAACATCTTTGTAATTGTATATCTCATGGTTGTCACTATATAATAGTCCAGGGCATATAATGGCTGCAAGAGCTCCCTGTCCGGGAGCACTGCAACTTCTAAGAAGAATTCTGTGATCAACATTCTCTTGCATCTCTTTTTGGGATCTTCGGGAGAAGAGAGAGAGACAGAGACAGAGACACAGTGACAGAGAGACAGAGAGAGAGAAACTGCCATACAGGTAAGGGGGGTACAGATGCGAAGGGTGGCAGGAGGGAAAATGGGGACTTTGCTGGTGGAAGTGCACTGGTGAAGGGATGGGTATTAGAACATTCTATGGCTGTAGCCCAATCATGAACAACTTTGTGACTGTGTATCTCCGTGATTTAATTTAAAAAAACTGAATTAAAATTTAAAATCACATCAGTATGACAATAAAAAATGTTATAGGGTTCACAGAATTAAAACAGAAAGACCCATCTTAAGCTGAAACCTGAGACTCAACAGTACTCTAAACAGTGATTAATCTGTTTTTAAATGTTTATGATATGTTTATTTGTTCTTTGTCAAACTGTTCTCATGTACAAACCTATTTTTGGATTTTAAAGACTTCAGTGAAAAAATCTTATGATTACAAAACATAAAGAACTATCCGATCACTTAGCTAGTAGGGTTATAATGGTTTTAATAGCTTGCATCCCTCTCTGCTTGTCTATCTAAAAAGCAGAAGCAATTGCTTTAAGCCCAGATAAACCAATTCCCAATCCATCACTCTACCCTGGGGACCCAGGAGGGAGGAAATAGAGTTAAAGCAGAAAGGATATCTCTGAGATGGACAATAGTTACCTAATTCCAGTTACCAGTGTCCTGTGGGTATTCCAGGTTTAGGCTGACACTAGGCTCACAGAATTCATGTATGAAAGGATGTAAGCTTTTATTTAAGAATACTGAATTCCTGTCCCCTCTTTTAGACTAGAGCAAGAATATTTTCCTAGTCTCCCCTTTCCCCATTTGCCTCAAAAAGAAACTTTTGATGTAAAAAATGATCTAAATATAATTGCTTAAATTCAAGGAGATAATCAGAACATCACACTGCTGTTGACAACACCATTCTGTGGTATCAGTGCAAGCTTCCCTGCAAGATTAAATTGGAAGCGTAGCTATTACAAAGCAAATGAGTTGATTATTTTCAATACAGATATCACATTTTTATGTTCATTTTGGGGGACTTAAACTATTCACTTACACGATGGCTTCTGGGGGGTGAATAATGCCTAGCTTAACTTCCATTCCCCCCTCCTAGTCCTTGCTCTCAGAGCACTCCATGTGGGCCAACTTCTTTCTCTAACCCAACCCATCTTGCACACTGCAGGTGGAACGGACTTCTAACACCATCACACTCATACTGACATCCTCTATTTCCAGTCTCCCTGGGTTATCCCTTCTAGCATAATACATTCACTGTAAACTTTACCTGACCCCTAAGGCTGTTCAAACCTTGATCCTACCCTGCCCCCTATTTCTTAGAGCTTTTGGTATGTATCATTGCTTCCAGTGGCACAGATCCTTCCCAGCCTGGGTGCAGAGCAGTTGGTGTGACCTTTGAGGCCTTGCTGCTCTGTACTCTTTAAGATGAAAGCATTTTATCCTCTTGCTCCTTTTTCAAGTATTAGCCATCCTTCTTACTCAAGCCCAATATTGGTTCCTGAATTCTTTACCTCACGCTGATTTCTTCTATACATTTCTATGACATTTACTGTCAGTACCTTCCTATTTAATTTAGTAAGATAAGGCCTACAAATCTACTTGTGAAAATCAATTTACATATGAATTGTGCAGTACTATACAAAGGAACAGAGTTTTTATCAATTAGTACTTAATTGTTTCAGACTTGCAATAATGTATTTTCAATTAGAATATAAGCTTTGTGACTGGTGTTATATCTACCACACTTCTTAGGGACCATAGCAAATACTTTTGTGTTTTCCCATAGCTCATAACCTAGCATTGTTAAATAAGTAAGTGTTAATAAATATTTATTGGTTGGCTAATTAAGCAATGGGGAAAATGTGTTTATTACAAGAGGAAGAAAGAAATGTGAGGAAGTGAGGGGTGGAGTAGGAAAAGAGCTTGTTTATTCATTCAATAAATATTGACTGACCAGCTTCTCTGGTATTTTCTAAGAGTTAGGGTTACAGAGTAAATAAAAGAATAAAGTTCCTTACATTGTATTGGGAAGAGCTGTGGGGGAAAAACTTAAGATTAATTAGTAAGAAACAAGATGTCAGAAGAATATAGTGAATGTAAAGAAAAAGGGGCATGGAAAAAGTCATAGAATATGTAAGGATGAGGCATGAAGTATTAATTTTGAGAAGTGGTCATAAGTTTTCCTTAAGTTTGTGACAATTAAGAAGCATGACAGGAAGTAAATTCCAGGACTGGGGAAGGGTACTTCAAGGGAACATCCACCCATTCATCATCCATCATCCATCCGGTCCGCTGTCCATCCATCCATCCATCCATCCATCCATCCATCCATCCATCCATCCATCCATCCATCCATCCATCCATCCATCCACCATCCATCTCCGCTCACTATGTTGCCCCTATTATGTGCCAGGTACCGTTTCAGTGCCAGGTACATTCCGATAAATAAGACTAAAGTTGATTTTGAGGTGTACAGTCCAATGAAATGCAAATCAACAAGTCAATCATACATTAATCTCTCTGCATCCCGAAATATAAAGTTAAAAATGATTACTTGTTTACCATAGGTCCAATACCAGCCTTTGAAGGTACACAGAATAATATGAGCTCTATGTCCTCAAGATGACAGTCATGTTAACTTGGTCTTTTTCTGATGAGTGAATTTCCATTCTAATTCTAAATTGACAACAGACACCATGTCGCTCACAGTCCTTGAAGAATGAATATAAGAGCAGAGTCTCTCGCTACTGTTCTAGCTGGCACCGTTCTGCACAGTGTCCCCTTTCTTTTTACCTGCTGTGCTAGCCTGGAGTAGTGTGAGTAAAAATGGTCCCAGTGAGGCCGGAGGAATAGTACAGCAGGTAGGGCGTTTGCCTTGCATGCGGCCGACCGGGTCTGATCCCCGGCATCCCATATGGTCCCCTGAGCACTGCCAGGAGTTATTCCTGAGTGCAGAGCCAGGAGTAACCCCTGAGCATTGCCAGGTGTGACCTCCCCCAAAGAAAGGACCCAGTGAGAAAGTGGCAGAAGGAGATGAATGATTATTTATTATCACTTTTTTTGGGGGTTGGCATATCCAGCAGTGCTCGGGGGGCTTACTCCTGGCTCTGTCCTCAGGTATCATGACTGGTAGTCTTGGGAGATCATAAAGGGGTGCCAAGGACTAAACCCAGGTCTGCTAAAATTAGGACAAGTGCCCTCTCTGCTGTGTGATATATCACTCCAGCTCCTAATTTTAAAATACTCTCAGAATCGCTCCAGTTCATTCTATTTTCATGAAAAACCATCCCAACCACAGCTGCCATCACCTCTCTGCATCCCTCCTAACAGATATGCTGGATTCAATGCTGGTATATCAGCAATTTTCTTCCAACTTTGCAGGAACATTAATACTTTCAAAACAGGAAACTCAAAGAACTGTGATGGTGCCATCATGTACCTACAAAGACCTGACACAACTGGATCCATGGTGCCTCTGACCTACTGTATACCTCACATGCACGTCTTCCTAGCTGAACCCTGGTCCACATTTCCTTGCTAAGCACATGCCTGACTCTAGAACTCTGCCCTGATTCTGACCACAAAGCTCTTTCCCCAGAGGAGTTGATCAGTTCTCTCTACTCCTTTAGACCTTGATATTCTCCCTGTATTTCTCACTCCCTTCGCCTTGTAGCTTTTCCCCCCAGTGTATCATTTCCTCAGTATTGGGCATTTTACTTATTTATGTAGTGTTGGTTGTCTTTGGTTAAGCTTTTTCTTTTTTTTTTTGTTTGTTTTTGGGTCACACCCGGCGATGCTCAGGGGTTTTTGGGTCACACCCGTGATGCTCAGGGATTACTCCTGTCTCAGCACTCAGGAATTACTCATGGCGGTGCTTGGGGATCATATGGGATGCTGGGGACCGAACTTCGGGCGGCACAGGCCGGCCGCATGCAAGGCAAATGCCCTACCTGCTGGGCTATCGCTCCCGCCCCAAACATTAAGCTTTCTGAGAGAAGGATCTTACTCTGGTGACAGGCCTAGAATACTCCATAATTATCTGTGACATGAATGGTTGACAGTGATTCTCAGCATTCGCTGTTTGCTTGTCTGAACTGCTAACTAGATTATAAACTTCTGAGGGTTATGCATAGTATGGCTCAGTTTTGAGTTTCTGAAGCCAGGGCAGTAAGAAGTGTGTAAAGGGTCACCAGTGCTGGCATGGATGTGGGGAGAAAGCGACTTTCATCCTATGTTGGTGGGAATGTTGATTGGTATAATCTTTTGGGAAAACAATATGGATATTCCTCCAAAAACTAGAAATTGAGCTCCCATTTGATCCAGCAATACCACTCCTGGGAATATACCCTGGGAACCCAAAACGCACAGCAAAAATACTATCTGCACTTCTATGTTCATAGCAGTCCTATTCACAATAGCCAGAATCTGGAAACAACCAGAGTGCTTGAGAACAGATGAATGGATAAAGAAACTATGGTACATCTACACAATGGAATACTAAGCAGCTATTAGGAAAAAACGAGGTTATGAAATTTGCCTATAAATGGATGGACATGGAGAGGATCATGTTGAGTAAAATTAGCCAGAGGGAAAAGGACAGTATAAAATAACTGCATTCATTTGTGGGACATTAATATGATACTAATATCCAAGGTCAGACAAATCACAGACCAGGACAACTTGTGGAATCTACCTCAAGTTTGTGGGGGTCAAAGGTTAGGGGGAGACAGAGAAGGGAACAATGTGTTAATAATTGTTGGAAATGGTAATACCAGCCTAGAACTGAGCATTGAATGTAGGCAAAGGATCATGTAGGATATACATGATAACCCCTAAATGTATGCATTGCAAGCCACAATGCATAAGAGAAGGGAGAGAGAAAAAGAAAGAGAGAGGGATAGAGAGAGAGAAAGAGAGACAGAGAAAGAGAAAGACAAGAGAAGAGGCAAAGTGTCTGTCATAGAGGCAAGCTGGTGGTAGGGGTGTGGAATCAGGGGATATTGGTGGTGGGAAATGGGCACTGGTAGAGTGATGTAATACTGTAATACTGAAATCTGATCACTGTAATACTGAAATCTAATCATGAACTGGGGCCGGAGGCGATAGTCCAGCGGGTAAGGCATTTGCCTTGCGTGCAGCTGACCCAGTTTCGATCCCCAGCATCCCATATGGTCCCCAAGCACCGCCAGGAGTAACTCCTGAGTGCAGAGCCAGGAGCGACACATGAGCATCGCTGTGTGACCCAAAAAGCAAAAAAACAAAAACAAAGACAAAAAAACACCCGTGAACAGCTTTGTAAATTGTGTATCTCACAGTGGTATAATAAAATAAAAAACAACAAAGCCCTCACGACTGAGATAAATGAAATTGTCCCTACAGTAACTTTTCAAAGAGAAGATCCATGTCAGCTTCCACTTGGTGTCCTTCCTTTTTTTTTTTTTTGGAGCTGGCTTTATGATTTATGAAATGAACAAAACTCTAGTATTTGAGATAGGACACTGGAGGTGGTTTAAATATTTTCTCTTTTTCCAAGATGTGACTTAATGTAGGCTTCAAACTCAAGGCATCTGTCTCAATATCATGAGTTACTATGGAAGGAGGCCAACAGTTCTTTTAAATTCTGGTCTTGGGATTGGACCTGGCAGTGCTCATGGATATTCCTGGCTCTATACTGAGGCATAAGCCCAGCAGTTCTCAGGTGGTTCCATGTGGTTCTGGGGACCAAATCACGGTTGGCATGATGAAAGACAAGACCCTTAGTCCCAGCATGGATCAGGACCAACAATTCTTACATTGTGCTGTCTGCTTAAAATTCTTTTTTAAGCAAGGTGCATCTTAATGGAATGTGACCCCAAAACTTTTATCTCTATCCAAGAGACTTTTTCTTTAAAACTTGAAAATAGTATAAAAGATAATCTGGAGTGTTTTTGCTGGTTTGCCCTCTCCTCCTCCGTGATGGGTGTCTTATGTGGGGTGTTTATCCTAGTGTGGGTTAATTTGTTTTATATTGTCGTGGTGTTACTATTCGTGATGCGATTTGGGGATTTGGAGGTTGGCTAAGGTTAGGAGAGGGAATGTTGTTTCTTCAAAAAAAAGATGGCCCTGATAAAATTAAAAGAGGTAGAGGGGTTAAGCTTGGATTTTTTGTTTTTGTTGCCAACACTAAAAAACAGGGGAGGTAGGTGAGTTGGGGGGGGGTTGTGGGGGTTTTCTGGGGGGGTTTGGGGGTTTGTGCGTTTGTGGTGGTGTTGTTTTTTGCGGGTTTTGTTTGGGTTATGGGGGGAGTCGGGGGCGGGGGGCGCCCGCCTGAGTAAAAGCAAAACCACAGTGAACTCTACATTTTCTGCTCCAGGACTATGGTCTGCACTTGGCCCGGAGCTCTGGAACTCTGCTGGGCCAGGCCTGGATGAGATTAGCTGTGCACAGCCATGAAAGGCCTTTCTCAAAAAAGGGACTTGAAAAAAGGGGGCAGATTATGATTGATGAACCCTGTATTAGGGTAATGCTATCAGAGATACTTTCTTTTTCTGTCCTTTGTGAGGAGGTCAGATTGTAATCAGGTTAGAACTGAACACAGGGCCTTATTGAGGCTTCACGAGTAAGTGAGTTGTAGTCAGCCTAGCTGGGATGTGGGTAAATTAAACCCCTTTTTGATGTATGAACTTCAGTGCATTTAGGTTTTATTAAAATGTCCACTGAAAGTATCTGTAGCATTTCCCCAGGTTTCTATTGACACCAAATTTTGGATTTCAGTTTTTCAGTGAAACACATTCCTTACAATTTTGTTCACAAAATATGAATGACTCTAACCAATCACATATACTATTGCTCATATTAAAATGTAACAGTGGACTAAAAACTTCATTAAAAGTCAAGACATCACTTCATGTTTTTAAAAATAAGGACAGGGAATTAGGTTTCAGATAAGTAAAACAGTGAGAATTTCCCCATTGTGGCATGGGATAATAAACCAATCATACATAATACCACCCTCTTAAAAAATATTGTCTCTCCTTTGGCTTGACTTTCCTAATGACAGCTTGAAAGAAAAGGTGGGATAATAATGGATACAGAATACTGATACAGAGTTGAAAGCTTTTTATCATGGTAAACGTCATTTCTTCAGAATACATGACATTTTCCTTCTATACTCTGGGCTCATTACAAAGAAATGGTTCAAATAACTGAAGACAATCCCAGTATAAATTATAAATACACGAGTGTACATTTTCTTTAAATCTGTTTCATCAGAGTTACATCCTACATGAGCTACTCAGCCAGCATACACTTAGGAACCTTCTATAACACAATTCTTTAAAATGGAAACTGTATCCCCAGGGTTCATGGAAAATTTAAAACACTTCTATATTTTCTAATACTACTTAAGCTCTGTATATTAGAGATACATTCATTAAATAAACATTCTTCCAGCAAAAAAATAAATAAATGAAAGGTACATACAAAATTGGGTAAATTTTCTAGTCTTTATACAGATGTCTGACATGCTACCAATATGACTATTTCCCATCAGATGCCTGACTAATCATGAACAGAACAAAGGAAACTGAACAGAGTACTGTGAAGGAAAACCTGGAACTGAAGGAAAGTAGCACAGGAGGCTGAGAGAGAGGGGAGCTACTCTAGAGATGAGTTCACTTTACAAGGTGTATTGAGGACTGGGTGGCTTAACACTCTGACATCTAAGATTACTACTAGGCAGGAGCTGTGGTCTGTCCATTAGCTCCAGTCTTGATGCAGCTAAGAATGGGGGCTACAGGTGCATATTCTGGTTGATCTGCATGATACTTTTCTTTTCTAGCCTGCAAAGTACCATCAAGGAAAAGCCAGGCAAAGACACTATTTCCCAAGTCCCTATTTTGTACCAGCCTAAGCTTTTATGTGGCTGGGGAAAAAAAAAAGCAATTCTTCCTCATGCTGCAGAGAACTATGATCAAGGTAATCTCCTTTTCCAGCTATGAGTAATTTTGTGTAAAAAAAAAAAATGTAGCTCACAAGACTTATAGGATCCTGCAACTTTAAAAAAACATGAATTTGGTAGAAAAAAAATCCAGTGCTTTGATATTTCCATTTCTTCAGAAATAAAGAGCTGGAAATGCTGCTCTTGCATTTTGCCAGCCTGGTTCATTAATGGCACCACATGTAGGTCCTTGAGTAGTCCAGGAGTCACTCCTGAAAACTGAAAAAAGAAATAGGCCCTGGGCACTGCCTGACGTGACTCCCCAAACTTAAACAAACATGGCAAGTTAGAACTCTTTATAACGAAGTTGCACTGTTCATTTCTGGTGTGTTATACTATTTACATTTACAGAAGTACATTAAGTATGTAGCTGTCATACTTCAGTCAGCTATTAGTTCTTTGGAATATGTGAAAGCAAATATTTGAGAAACAGTCATCTCACCATGTTAGACTATATGCAATCTTTCTAGTTCTTGCTTCATACATACACCTGGCTTGAAGAACATGGATTTACAGAGACAAGAAATAGTGAGATTTATTTTCAAGGGCTGTACTTTTGCCTTAGGCTAAGTTTATTTACTAACATTTCAGTTGCCAGAGAGCCAAGATCTGAGACAAGAGGCAGTTTTCGAACTGATATTTTAGTATCAGTAGTAAATAAGCTCTTTTTATTTATGTGTAATAGTGACACTCTAAGAAATTAAAAATAATTTGTCATTCAAAAAATTTTCATTCATGTATTTTATCTTTTAAGGGAATTTGATTCATGTCTTTTAATTTTCTTTTCTATTAATTTTCTTTTATTTACCTACAAAGCCGTATCTAATTCAAAATACAAGCAAAGTGTCCAAGACTACGAGAGGGTCTGAGGGTCGTTACAGCCTTGGGCCTGGCAGAGTAAATGAGAATAAATTACTTGGCCTAAGAATTTGTGGGCCACTGGACCTTTTGGGACTCAGTCTTCTTATTCAAGTAACTCCAGCCTATACTCCTAGATGTGACTACCAAGGTGGGAATGGAAGCTAATTTTGGCCACAGGCAGAGCTGGAGTGCCTTTAGAAACTGCTGGCTGCGGAGGCAGGACTCCTCAGCACACAGCTCAGGTTTTACTGGCTGAGAGAGGGCATGTTGCAGGGTGAGGGTGTCAGAGGTCAGAACTGCACAGCTGTTGTTACTGGAACATGCTGGTTTGGGGTCAATTCCCACTCATCTTTTCCTTTTCTCGAACTGACCTCAAAGGACTGGCCTGTGGCTAGAAAACCTATTTCCTTCCCTCCCTGCCTTTCCCTGGTTCCTCAAGCCGGCACTTATTCTGCCCTGCAGACTGGGTGAGAACAATGGATAAGGAGGTGTATTTGGCAAGGGAATTTACTTTACTGGGACTCCGGATAATTCTGATCTCTCAGAAGGATAAGTCTCAAAAGCAAAGCTAAGAAAAAGTCAAACATAAAATAAAGCATGTTTGATGATTCCATGTGTTTTTGGTGTTGCTGATGTTATTGTGTCCCAATTGCTTGTGCTCAGGGCTTACTCCTGACAGTGAGTGAGGGGTCCACATGCAGTATGGGAACCCACCCTGGGAAGGCAGCGCGCAGGACAAGTGCCATATACGCACTGTACTCTCTCTGGCTCCATGATTCTATTTCAGTGAAGTCTCCTGAGAAGGGAAACCTTCAAAGAGCCCAGGTAAATGTTTCTCTGGGGCAGGCCGGGAGTGTCTGCAAATGGGCAGAGGGTGTTTCCAGGGTGCTGCTACTGTTCTAAAATATTGTGGTGACTATGCTAACTTTACATACAAATTGTGAATTTGTTTTAAAAATTAACCTGTAAAAAAAAAAAAAAAAAATTTGCCCACTGGCACTCAAAAAAAAAATTAACCTGTACATGAAAACAATTAGATTTTATAACATTAATTAAAAAAATAGGGCCTGAGATGTTTCAATATTTTCTGAATGATGAAGTTAATTAATTTGAAGAGCTCAAATTCAAGAACAAGACAATTTTGTTCCTTTGTTTCCACGTCACCCCCTGGCAGTATAGGGAACTACTCCTTGCTCCTACTACTCCTACTACTTAGGGTCAAACCTAGCTTAGCCTAAGTGGCCACACTGCTCTCTAGGAAACATGCAAAGTACATACTCCAGTCCTTTGAGCCACTTTGATGGCTTAAGGGCAAAAAATTTTTAACTCCACATCTTTCTCTGTACAATATACAGCAACTGGAATTGATTACTAGCACGTCCTGAGAATGTCTATTCAGTGAGTAATTCAATCAGCATGAGGATTCATCCAGTTTGATTAATCTGAGCCCATGTTAAAATCCATGTTGAAATCCATGGGCTGCTTACAAGGAGTTCATCCACTTTGAGGATATTCAATGGTGAACGCCTGAACAACTGGTGTCATGCAGTGTTGAGCTCTGGGAATTTTCAAAGGGTACACATAGGTGAGAGATACTGATATATGGAGGTTTTTTAGGGTTGCATTTGAAATCTGGTTTCCGAATGATGATTTATAACCAACGTTTAGTATGTAAGGTTAGGGTAGTAATGGGCTACCAATTCTAAAGCTAAATTTAGATCTTCAGTTGTTCGGTGTAATGGAAATAGAAACCCTTCACATCAAACATAGAACCGAGGAACCAGCACCTTCCATATACCAGAAGGTGTCAGTTCACTAAACAAAGTTGTAGGAGCACTCTTACATACATTTGTATAGTGCATTATAGGGAGAAAGTAGATTACAGATTACATGGTGCTTGAAAACATCGGTCTATTTTATCAGCAGAAGCTTTCTAGGATAAAATTTATTGAAAGTAAAATATTTCTCAGAGATAGAAAATAAAGTCCCCAACTAGAAGGGATCGTTATGACTGAAAGTGAAGTCTAGAAAAGAGACATAAAAATCAGAGGACAGAGGGAGGAATCTCGTATGAAGTTGTTTATATTACATGTCCAGACTAGGCAAACCTATAGAGACAGAAAGATTATTGGTAGCCTAGGGCTGGCTGGGGAAATGAGGAAATGGGGCAGTCATTAAAGAGTATTGGGTTTCTTTATGAGGTGATAAAAATGTTCCATAATTCTTTGTGGTACTGGTTGTGTAACCCTATGAAAAGACTAAAATCCATGGATTTTTTTTACCTTAAATGGGTGAATTATATGGCATGTGCGTTACATTTGTATGATATATGTGAATTATACAGAAATTTGAAAATGGGATTAAGGGACATATGAATTCCACTGCAATATGTGAACCTTATTGAAATTCCGATTTGAATAAATAAGCTGTAAAAACAAAATAGAACCATATTTATGCGATGGCTGGAAAAATTAGGAGTGAAATAGAGTTAAAAATCTATTTTGGGTAACTGGTTTTATTGACATAATTCCTCAATGATCAAGAACAATGGTGTACTAGTGATGTGATGTTACCTCATGATTCATTTCCACATATCAAAAACACATTAAGATGAAAATCTCCTTCAACATGGATGAATACATTGAAACCTATGAAATTCCACATGCAAAGATTCTACTTACACACTTTTTGTGTGAATATGAAGAAATCTGTCCGACAGACTTAAAAAGTAATGATGTACTCTACCTGTGAATGCTTGCTCGCTGGCATTCACAAGTATATTATGTTGTAAATATCATCTTGTAACTTCTAATTTCCTATATACAAATATGGTCTAAACATGAATTATTTTGCTCTGAATATTTTATGAGTGAAAAATAGTACAGATTTAGTCAGTAGAAAAAAGAAAGAAAGAATGGACATTTTCTTTTAAGCATTTTAGAATATGCTATATTAATCAACAGATGCCCCACTGACAGTCTTCTCCTAAGGGAACAAAAGTAACTGAATTGCCATTCCTTAATTAGTGCCGATGAAAAGAAAATCTACTTTACTATAAAGAACACTATCAAGAGCAACAATACAATCTTTTTTTTCCCTTAAAAATTTAACCTTGCATTAATATATTGAATAACAACTTAATATTTTTACTTCTTGATTACTATTCAAGCAAAACCCAAATCTCTCTTACCATCCTGTTGATGCGTACAAAGTCTTCAGGTTTCTTTGCCCAAGGGGGAGATCAACGTCATTTACCACCACTTCATCTTCTCTGACTCCGAGGTTATAACCGTTACTGTTGACAAACATCTCTGGTAGGTAATAGAACTCTGGAATTAGTTCCTGCCAGGAATGAAAAGTGCAGCATGTGAAACAACCATAAACATCAGCTAAATAAAATTACTCATCATAAATGGAATTTAAAAAAAAGTCTTTGCTTTAAAATAATTCATTACTTCATTTCATTTTTTTCTTTCTAGTTAAGAGTTTAGGAAGAGAGGCTGAGCAATAGTATAGCAGGTATGGAATTTGCCTTGCATGTGTCCAACCTGGGTTCAATTCACGCATCCTATTTGGTCCCTTGAGCACTGCCAGGAGTAACCCCTGAGCGATGCTAAATGTGACCCAACCCCCAAAAAAAAGGGCTTAGGAAGAGAAGTGAAAACATTTACTTAACAATGGTGCTTAATTTAAGACTTACTGATCAAGACTAGTAGAGAGAAATGTGTATAAGAAAATTAGCATTAGCATAGAAATATGTAAATCTATATATAAGTCTATACTGTTTTTTAATCTTTAAACTTTTTATTAATAAACCACACACAATTTAAAAAAGCTCTTACTAGTGTTGGTTAAAATAATTTAGCACAGGGTTAGGGAGTGAATAGAGTTAAAAGTTCAGTGGTTAGGGCACACTCTGGATTCTGGGTTTGAGTTCCAGCCTCATGCACCCCTCCCGGTGCCTGTGGAGTGGCCCTGGTGTAACAGGCCTGAGGGGGCTCTATGTGCTCTGGCTTTGGCACTGAGTTGCCAGACCTGAGTTGTCAGCTCTGCTGGCAATTATGATCCACGCATCTTACAGAAATAATTCTGTAAAATAGCTCTGACATCACAGAGTTATTTGGCAAAGTAGATTACTTTGTAATTATACTAAATACAGTAAAGAAATGTCACACAATATGGTAATACATTTAAAATATTATCGGAATGGTTAAGGTCTTTTCCTTTTATTTTTCCTTTGTTTTAGTTTTTGGGCCATACCCAGTGGTGCACAGGACGTACCTCTAGCTCTGTGCACAGGACCTGACAGGGCCTAATGTTTAGGGGGCCCATGTGTGGCTCTGTGCTCAGGACCTGACAGAGCCGAGTGCTCAGGGACCCATGTGTGGTAATGGGAATGGACCTGGGTTAGCCACATGCAAGCCAAATTGTCCTTGCTGTACTATCTATCTACTTAGATTACTTGTATATTAGCAGCTGGGTTCAAGGCCAAGTTGTGTTTGGTGCCAATGTCTAAGATAAGGTTTTGTTTACCTTAGAATACATATTTCATAGAAATAAACTCACTTTATGTTCCTAGCATATTTGACTGGCCACGTTGGATCTCTAAGTAATTAGCCCAGAGAGAAATGCTGTTTGCCTCCAAGCAAGCAAGCATGGCTCCCTGATAACTCAAAGGCAATTAAAATACAAAACTAACATGAAGTAGACGAGACTCTTGTGAAGGCTTGGAGAAATATTTAACTGGCATTAGTATAGTCTTTGGTACAGAGGCATGCCATCTCAGAAACCCCCTTCTCTACCCTATAAAGGCATTTCTAGGCAGATTCTTGGTTCAAGACATTATGTGAGGTGCTGGGAGAAATTGCCTGAGGGCATTTAACCCTTCCTTCCAGGGTAAGTTACATTTAGCTTATAGCTTCTCCCAGCTCTGCTAGGGAGGCTTTGAATCAGCTCTGGGTTCTTCTAAACAGCCAGAGGACCTCCTGAAGTTGCTACATTTCTATAGAGCTGTTTTACTGTTTTTCATCTCTAGATAGCCCAGCCCACAATGGGCGGGGCTGGGAAGTTTTGGTGGATTTCTAGCTATAAAATAAGCTGCAAGAAGAAAGAAGGCCTTTTGCCATTTCGGCTTCCCTTGGCATTTTGCTTCTTCTTCTTCTTCTTTTTTTTTAACATTTTATTATACCACCGTGAGATATACAATTACAACGTTGTTCACGCTTGGGGGTTTCGGTCACACAGTGTTCCAGCATCCCGCCCTCCACCAGTGCCCCTCAACCACCACCCATGTCCCCAATTCCCTCCCCCTCCCACATCCTGCCTAAATGGCAGGTTATTTATCTCCTCTCTCTCTCCCTCTCTCTCTCCTCCTTCTCCCACACATTGTGGGTTGCACTACGCACACTTAGAAGCCATCATTTGGCATTTTGCTTCTCCGTCCTCTCCATCTCTGTTGGGCTTCAACACGTGGTTGGCAGCCATCTTGGCCTACACATGGCTCGGGCCTAGCTGGGAACCCAGAGTTTGGAGGTTTTCCCTGCTCTTGGATTGTATATCGGAACCTGTGATAGTAAAGCCCTTATTAAAACCGCATTGGATTCCTGAGTTTTCATCCATTCCCTGCCAACTTCGGAGGTAGAAGGGAACTCACTTCCCAGTATTGTTGGGAACCCCAGTGACTTCCCGACATGGTGGCTTTTAATGTACAACAATCTGTATGATATAAAAAATACTATAGGAGCTGGAGCAATAGCACAGTGGGGAGGGCATTTTCCTTGCACATGGCTGACCTGGGTTCGATCCCCGGCATCCCATATGTTCCCCGAAGCACTGCCAGGTGTAATTCCTGAGTGCAAAGCCAGGAGTAAGCCCTGAGCATCGCTGGGTTTGACTCCCAAAGCAAAAACAAACAAACAAACAAGCAAACATATTCCAAGCAATAGAGGTTTAAATGAGCTTTGACTATATTTTGAAAAGCATAAGGACATTTATCTGTGTAGTTTGACCAGCACCAATTTCAGACTGTTAGATTTGAATCACCATTTGGTCTTCTGCAGGAATACATCAAAGTTAAGATGCTACACAATGCGATCTTCAAATAAATTTAATTCCTAACTTTCTAAGAAAAACACACACAAGTTCTCTCCTGCTAAAACTAATATTCATCCATTATTGCATTGGTAGGTGTTGACCTATTAATGCCATTTGATAATATAATTATTACTCATTCTTATGGTAAATGTGAGCTACCAGAAGAAAATGCAATATTTACTGTATTTTCATTATGCATCAACAGATTCATATGAATTAACTGTTTTTATTTTCTGAGTAAGTCGAACTTGTCCTCAGTTTCTTAGAAACTGCAGGTTTTCTTTTAATCATTCAAAATGAATTTTAAAAAAAACCATTACATACCTCCTTCATATATATATATATTATTTTAATTTTTTTTTTGCATATTGAAACTTGATTGTGAGGCACTGTTTTAAGGAAACATAAAATGAACAAGACAAAGCACAGCCTTCCAGGAAGTCCCTGAGTCGCTGTCTGGTGGGGCAGGTGTACAGACAGTTGTGGATTATTATAGCTGGAAAAGTATCTGCAGAGAGCAGGGAAGAATAGGAAAGAGAGGGAACCTCTGAGCACAGCAGAAAGAGTTCGCTGGAGATTGGACATTTCAGCCTGATCACAGCTAATACCAAGACAGAGAAGTGAACAGTGGAACTCTAAGGGATCGTATCAAAGTGTGCTATGAACTGAGTCAGGTGGAGAAAAAGATACTGGAGGAGACAGGGACGGACAGATCAAGATGGGAAATGAGAGTAAGGTTTATGCTTGGTTAGGCTGCTTGGATTATTGTCATAGGTAACAATTTTAGAGAAAAATATGGAAAAGAAGAGACAATGAGAGGCAAGATTAGGCAGACTGTGTGGAGCTCAGGCAGATGTGTGAGGTCTCAGGTAGGTGTGTGGGGGCTCAGGTAGATGTGTGGGGGCTCAGGTAGAGGTGTGGGGGCTCAGGTAGAGGTGTGAGGACTCAGGTAGATGTGTGAGGGCTCAGGTAGAGGTGTGAGGGCTCAGGTAGATGTGTGAGGGCTCAGGTAGGTATGTGGGGGCTCAGGTAGATGTGTGGGGGCTCAGGTAGAGGTGTGAGGGCTCAGGTAGATGTGTGAGGGCTCACGTAGTCGTGTGAGGGCTCAGGTAGATGTCTGAGGGTCTCAGGTAGATGAGTGGGGGGCTCAGGTAGATGTGTAGGGGCTCAAGTAGATGTGTGGGGGGCTCAGGTAGATGTGTGAGGGCTCAGGTAGATGTGTGGGGGGTTCAGGTAGACGTTTGGGGGTTCAGGTAGACATGTGTGGGGCTCAGTAGACCTGTGTGGGGACTTAGATTTGTGTGGAGATTGGGGGGTTGGGAAACCCGCAACATGGAGAAGCAGGAGGGACGAGCTCACTGAGGAGGAGGAAGGACCACTGTAGGACTATGTCAGCCGGGTGACTCCCAACACGGTGAGGATAAGGGCATGCAACTGTGGATCTAAGCAGGAGAAGGGAGGAAATTAGATGGCTCACACTATGTGCAAAACATCAAGGCCACCATGAACCACAAAAATGGGCTAGTGGGAGCAGAGTGACAGAGTAGTGGGTAGGGCACTTGTTTTGCACACATGGCTGACCTTGGTTCAATCCCCAGCGTTTCCTATGGTCCCCAATTACTACCAGGATTGATTCCTGAGCCCAGAGTCTGAAGTAAGCCCTGAACACAGCATGTATGCGACTCCTCATCATCTCCCCCGCTCCAAGAGGGTGGAGCAGTACAGGGAAATTCATATAAATCAAAAGAAACTTCCAGTGGCTCAGATGTGAAAGGAGAAACTGAGAATGGGCTGAACAAACACTAAGGAAGGGTGAGGACGCGTAGAGATAGCACAGAAGATAAGGTGCTTGCACTGCAAATGGCCACTGGGTGCAGTCCAAGGCACAGGTTTTGGTCTCTCAGCAGCCAGAAGTGAACCCTCAGCACAGAATTGGGACTATGTTCCGTGTCTTTCCCAGCCTCCATGGGGGAAAAAGGTAAACATACATCTTTACTTGCACATAATAACATTGTTGGCATATAGCTCAGGGGGAATGAGAAGTGCCACAGTAACTAATTTAAGCTAATTCTATTGCAATATTACATATATTTAGTATTCTCTAGTCTTTGTGCCTGCCACTGTAGGATGAGACAGGGGAGCTTTCACGGGAGTCCTTTATTGCCTACAGAAATAGTCCTGTGTCCCTTCCTAGCATCAATATGTTTGCTAACACATTAAATACAACTTTATCATAAAAAAGAAGTTCCTCAGCATTATTCTATCACAGTGATTAAGAATGCGTTTGATTTCTGGGCTGGACATGCAAGAGAGGGCAGAGGACAGAAGAAAGCAACAATCTGGGGTGGGCGTGAGGCCACTGACTAGCAAGCATCACCCACGCCATCACACTTCTGCACTCAATCCAGATATTCGCTACAAATAGAAGGTTCTGGTGCCCCTGAAACTCCAAATGTTGAAGCCCAACCCCCACCCCGGTCGAGCTGTGTCTGGGGTGCAGGTTGTAGGAAGGTAATGGGATTAGATGAATTCTGGAGCAAAGCCCTCAGTACCAGGAGCAGAGATCTTCAGAGCACTGGAACAGGCTGCTTTATCTCCCCATTGGGTGAGCACTTGGCTAAGAGACAGCAGCCTTCCAGAAACCAGGACAAAGGCCCTCCCCAGGCAGGGAACTCAACCATAGGGGCCCTACTTCTGAGACATCCAGCTTCAGACGATTGACACAAATATTCCTGTAGATTGCAGGACACTTGGTTCACAGAAAAATCTACTAGAGAAGCCCAAGGCCACCAAGAGAGTAACTGTTAAATGACTTCCATGCAATAGGTTAAAACGTAATAGTCTGTTTTGCTCTTCCTGTTTGGGAAAACATGGGAAGTTAGCAGAAGGAGAAACTAAAATACTGCTAGCTGTGGGCTGCCTACTTCCATCTGTGATACTGAATAGCAGCAGGAGCACCAATACTCCAGCAGCAGGAAAGGAAACCTGTGCCCCTGCGGATGCTCTGTGAGCAGGTGATTTATACGGAACAGATTCCTAAGTCAGGGGTTTCCCCGCACTGCCTTTCATCAGTTATGTTTGTTCATGTCCTACCTCGGGAACTAGACTAAATAAGCTTCCTTGAGGACAGAGAGAGAGATATGAATCCACAAGGATGCAGCAACACAGATTTATTTTTATTTAAACAGCTCCAAGAGTCTCCATGTGTCTTCCACTGTCTTGAAGGCCTTCGATGCTTTTCATGTTGGGAGTGCCTCACCCACCCTTCCTGTGATACAGCACCCTATAAAGTACAGGGTCACTACTGACCTACTTACCACCACAATGCTCCTTCACCAAATGTTATTCAATTAAATTCAAAATGGCAGAAAGAAGCTAGGATTTTGTATTAATAATGGCTTGGGCAAAAGTAAGAGTTCTTTTTGCGGAGTTTGTTTTTGGCTGAATCAC
Organism: Cryptotis parvus; assembly: GCA_021461705.1. Lineage (NCBI taxonomy): Eukaryota > Metazoa > Chordata > Mammalia > Eulipotyphla > Soricidae > Cryptotis > Cryptotis parvus. The sequence goes on along the minus strand of JAJIBD010005490.1, from coordinate 53,296 downwards.
TCAGGTTCTTGGTGCTACACTTTGCTTGAGTAGGTACTCTTTAAATATTAAGCCATTGCAGATATGAGTTACAATTATTTTACTATCACTAGAAAACTTTTTGAGGAATATGCAGATGGATGAAGAATTCCTCAGACAAGAAAAAGGGCCAAAGAACTTATTGGATGAAAGAATGAACCCAGAAATAAAATTTGAACTTTTCCAAGGGACAACTTTTGCAGCTTTAAAAGTGATCTATCTAGCTAATCAGTGTAGCTTAAGCTGATGTTGTCCCAGATATGGTCCTAAGCATTCATATGCAGTATTCCACTAAATACACAAAGCAAAAAAAAAAAAAAAAAAAAAGAAGAGTTCCTTATTGGCTCAGTGCTAAGTATACTGGACATGCTATAATAAAGGCAGAGATGATGATTTTTAAAACATGATCTTGCTAGTCTAACTGTGTCAGATGTGTCCCAGGAGTTCTATTTGAACGTATTAGAAGCTGGTTTTAAAGTTGCTGCCAAACTACCCCCACGCTACATAAGCGGAGAATCAGTTCTGATTTCTGTACTTTGGAAAGAACTTTTCTCGCTGCCACCAAGAACATAGTAATTGAGAACGACCACTTGGGTGAATCTTTGTTTGGCTGCTTTTGCCTGGCAGGGGAACCTTCCAATCTATGCTCACGGGGTCTGGGGGGACCCCTCCACTATCCCTCGGACGACTGGATTTGAGGACGCAGTGATGATTTGGCTTTGTAGTGTTGGGGGATTACCTGGGATACCCTTGCAGTGTACACAGACTCTACAGAGCTGCACCTGGGGATGCCGGGGATTCAGTGGAACTGGGGCGGAACCAGGATGAGCCACATGCCAGGCAGCACCTTCACCCCTTTCCTATCTTTGGCCTCTGGGTGATGACTTAAGGAGCAAGAGGATAGAGCAGAAGTATCCTCAAGGCTGTAATGGCCCATCTACAGGCAAAAGCAGCAGCGCCAAGGGCTTCAGGACAACCCCCGTTAAGGCAGGAAATTTCTTCAAGCCTATGGGCTCAGCAGAGTGTGACCATATTCTGCTCTTACGTAAGATGTAGCAAAAGCTGATCTGAGGCTTGACATTCAAGGTTGCAGAAACACTCAGATTTATTCTCAGAATGTTAATGATCACAAGAGATAGTTTGAAAGCAAACAGCAAGAAAGACCCAAAGTACAGCTTAACTTGCAAAGCCATTCTACACTTGGAAACACTGTGGCAGTTTCTAAAGGCCTCTGGCTGTAAGACCTCAAGTTGAGTCTGCAACTGAAGGGGGTAGTGTAAAGTCTGCTGCTCAAAGGGGAAGGATGAGAGAGTAAAAATCATAAAATATCAAAGGAGAAGTGGCTGAGGAAGTTGAGTGGGAGTCAACTTGATGTTTTCATCTATTTAACACCTCACTTCAAACAGCAGTTCTAATTAAAAACCTGTAGCTGAATGCAGACTATTATGCTATGATTTACGGGAGCAATATGTTGTTGGAACGATTTGCTTATTGGACCAGATATAAATCACGGGGCATAAGATAAGAGCATTGCATGCAGCCAACATGAGTTTGATCCCCAGCACACGTATGCTCCCTTGGGCTCATGGAATGATCCATCAGTACTGAGCAAGGAGTAAGTTCTGAATACATCCAGGTTTGGCTCAAATTCCATCCACACCCCCCCCAACTAAAGATTTGCTTATTTTTTTAAAAAAGTGTAATAAAAGTGTTCTCAGATTCAACTGCTCTTTGAACTGTTGCATTGCCTCTATGTGCCATACTCTTACCTTCTCTATTTTGCCCTTTTGTTGTTGCTGTTTTGTTTGTTTTGTTTTGGGTCATGCCACCAGGTGCTCAGAGCTGTTCTGGCAGTGCTGGGGGCTCCAAGCCATGCCATAAAATAGGAAGCCCGAGTCACTCCTAGTGGGAAGGTAGCCTGGTCTAGCCTCTGTGGAAAATCATATGCTTTCTTTTTCCTTCCTTCCTTCCTTCCTTCCTTCCTTCCTTCCTTCCTTCCTTCCTTCCTTCCTTCCTTCCTTCCTTCCTTCCTTCCTTCCTTCCTTCCTTCCTTCCTTCCTCCCTCCTCCCTCCTCCCTCCTCCTCCCTCCCTCCCCTCCTCCTCCCTCCTCCCCCCCCCCTCCCTCTCTCTCCTCTCCCTTTCCCTTTCCTTCCTCCTCTTCTTCTCCTCTTCCTCCCCCTCCTTCCTTCTCCTTCCTTCCTTCCTTCCTCCCTCCTTCCTTCCCTCCTTCCTTCCTTTCCTCTCCTTCCTTCCTCCTTTCCTTCCTTCCTTCCTTCCTTCTCTTCCTTCCTTCCTTCCTTCCCTTCCTTCCCTCCTCCTTCCTTCCTTCCTTCCTTCCTTCCTCCTCTCTCCTTCCTTCCTTCCTTCCTTCCTTCTTTCTCTCCTTCCTTCCTTCCTTCCTTCCTTCCTTCCTTCCTTCCTTCCTTCCTTCTTTCTCTCCTTCCTTCCTTCCTTCCTTCTTTCTCTCCTTCCTTCCTTCCTTCCCTTCCTCCTTCCTTCCTTCCTTTCCTTCCTTCCTCCTCCTTCCTTCCTTCCTTCCTTTCCTTCCTTCTTTCTCCTTTCCTTTCCTTCCTTCCTTCTTTCCTTCCTTCTTTCTTTCTCTCCTTCCTTCCTTCCTTCCTTCCTTCCTTCCTTCCTTCTTCCTCCCTTCCTTCCTTCCTTCCTTCCTTCCTTCTCTCCTTCTCTCCTTCCTTCCTTCCTTCCTTCCTTCCTTCCTTCTCTTCCTTCCTTCCTTCCTTCCTTCCTTCCTTCCTTCCTTCCTTCCTTCCTTCCTTCCTTCCTTCCTTCCTTCCTTCCTTCCTTTCTTTCTCTCTTTCTTTTTGGGTCACACCTCGCAATGCTCAGGCGTTACTCCTGGCTCTGCACCGCACTGAGGAATCACTCCTGGTGGTGCTCGGGGACCATATGGAATGCCAAAGATCAAACCCAGGTCCACCACATGCAAAGCAAGTGCTATATTCACTGTGCTGTCGCCCTGGCCCCATAATATGCAAATTTCTTGAAGGAATAAAAATACAACTCAGTGATTTCATTGCTAAGTGTCTGTGTCTGAAGCACAAAAACATTTATTTGAAATGATCACTCTGGATAAGAATCATGTGGTACTCCTGGGAATATACTCTGGGAAGCCAAAAATACGCAGCGGAAACACCATCCCTACTTTTATGTTCATAGCAGCATTATTCACAATAGCCAGAATCTGGAAACAACCAGAGTGCCCGAGAATCGATGACTGGATAAAGAAGCTTTGGTACATCTACACAATGGAATACTATGCAGCTGTCAGGAAAAATGAAGTTATAAAATTTGCCTATAAATGGATGGACTTGGAGAAGATTATGTTGAGTGAAATTAGCCAGAAGGAGAGAGACAGATACAGAATGACTGCATTTATTTGCACAACATAAATATGATACTAATATCCAAGGTCAAGTGAAACATGTATCAGGTCTTGTCAAAGGTGGAAATTATCACAAACGTGTGGGAGTCAGTGGCTAGTTAAGACAGAAAATTGAACAGTGTGCTAACAAATGGCAAAAGTACTAATACCAACCTAGAACTGAGCATTAAATACAGGCAAAATGATACACATGAAAACCCTTTAATGTATGTTCTGTAATCCATAGTCTGGAAGGGAAGGAAAAGAGAAAGAGAGAGAAAGGGAAAGAAATAAAGAACCTGCCATGGAGGCGGGCTGGGGGAGGGGGAGGGAACTGGGGACATTGGTGGTGGGAGATGGGCACTGGTGGAGGGATGGGTGCTGGAACACTGTATGACCAAAACCCAAGTATGAACTTTTAAATTGTATATCTTTGTAATTGTATATATCACATTGGTATAATAAAATACTTTAAAAAAAAAGAATCATGTGCTAAAACCAGGTAAAGGGCCAAACATGATCATCTCTTGCTGCCTGTATTGTAAACTTAACACCCAAAAGGAGGGAAGGAGAGAAGGAGGGAAAGATGGGTAGGGAGAGAGGGAAAGAGAGAAAGGATAAATAGATAGATAGAGAGAGAGAGAAGAAAAGTACTTGTCATACCATAGAGGCAGGCATGGAGTGGTGGGTGGGGGATAGTGTTGATAGGAGGGAAATGTGCACTAGTGGATGGGTGGGTGTTGGAACATTGTATGACTGAACGCAACCATGAACATCTTTGTAAACTGTGTATCTCATGGTGATTCAATAAAACAAACAAACAAACAAACACTATGCATTAGACATGAGCTGGCCTTAAAAACACCATCTTGCCTGCTACTCTCTTCCCAATGAAAGATTCCCATTAACTAACTATATTTCTTTCTCTTTCTTTTTTTTCTTCCTTTCCTTCCTTCCTTCCTTCCTCTTTCCCTCCTTCCTTCCTCCCTTCCTTCCTTCCTTCCCTCCCTTCCTTCCTTCCTTCCTTCCTTCCTTCCTTCCTTCCTTCCTCCCTTCCTTCCTTCCTTCCTTCCTTCCTTCCTTCCTTCCTTCCTTCCTTCCTTCCTTCCTTTCTTTCTTTTTCTTTTTTGCATTTTTGGGTCCACCAGGCGATGCTCAGGAATTACTCTTGGCAGTGCTTGAGGACCATATGGGGATTGAACCCGGGTTGTATATATGTAAGGCAAATGCCCTACCCGCTGGACTATCACTCCGGCCCCTAACTCTATTTCTTTAAGGAACAAGTACAAGTAATTTACAATTTCCTAAATGAAAAACACTGCAGAAAGCCATCAAGTCTTATCAAAAGCATGTCAAAATGAATATTAACACAGGCATTTTTTGGTCTGTAAATGTGATTTCTAGTTTATTTTAACAGCTATACTAAAACCCCAAGGTACAGTTAATGCTATCATACACGTTCTGTAAATAATAAGAAAATATCCTCAAACACAATTTCTAATTTACAGGCTTATGACAAGTTCAAGCTGCTGAGAAATTGGACTTGAAACTCTGCCTAAGAATGATAGAAGACCACTATTAGCACTATCATAATTGTATACCTATTGCATCAAGTCTGACATTTCAGTTTAATATATTTTGCCGAGAGAGCATACCATTTTATGGCCTCCTAGTGAAATCAAATCCACCCCAGACGTTTTCACTTCTCTAATATGATTCACTGCAAGGTTTTAAAGCTGCCATCTAGTTTCTTTTTTTTACCCTCAAAGATTGATGCCGTGGCATTTGTTAATTCCACAGGAGCTCATAATGGGTCACCGAGTCAGTGGTGAGCACCTCCATTAACTGTATTAATTTACACTGTGTCACCTTAATGACATTTTGTCACAACTACCTTTCCAGACATCTTTATGGCTATTCAAAAGTGATATAACAACTTTTGAAGGCATTAAAGAAAATTAGTGGAAGAAGTTCAGTAAGTTCAATGTCACTGTTACCAAGACTATGCCGGAGAGAATAGGAAGAAGGTAAAGATGAAAGCTATGATATGACTTAAAGGACATTCTGATCTGAGACTTCCCCAACACCCTAACTCTGCCCAGTGAGTAGTTCTGACCACAGGAAGAGACCAACAGCGATAAAGAGAGACAGAATAAAATCCTCTACCTTTTGTCTCCTCCAGAAAACCCTTATCAAGTTAGGGAGATACTGTGGCTATACTTTTCATCAGAAATGGAAAATATTCTCTTCAAATCATATCAAGTGACTTAATTTAAAAGTGAAGCTAAGAAATCAAAAGGCTTTAAACACAGAATTAGCAAAACTTTCTGTAACATGATCTTTCACACCAAATATGGTAAATTATATTAGAGAGGATAATAAAGTATACATTAATCAACATAAAATACTAACATAAGCTAAAAAAAACTCTCAAGCTACCACTAATATTATCAAAAGCCTCTCTAATACTTCATTACTGAAGACCTACAGATGCTGATATGTTAAAAAGGAAAGATTAGTGAGTTTGGACAAATACATATAAAACCCACCAAAACATAACTGAAATAATAAACTAGAACCAAGAAACCATACCTGCAAAGCAATTTCCTGTAATTTTAAAGCTATTCAAACCAATTAAATCTTTTTTAACAACCCAACTGGAAAAAATGGGCAAGAGATATGAGAAAAAAATAAAAATGTTTATTTCATAATCAGTGAGAATCAGGCCAAAGCAAAGACAACTCCCATCTTTTCACTTACGCTAGTAGCAAAAGTTACGCTATTTATTACAAAAGTGACGGGAAGGTGTTCACATGTGCTACTCTAGGAGAGAATCAGCATGACTAGGAATGGGGACCTGTGAGATGATTAGAAATCAGTAATATACAGAGCCTTTAGATCACCCTCTCTTTAGAAGCAACTGTCCCTTAGATAAGAGTCTATGTCGTGTTTGCTGGGACTGAATCCAGGTACACTACCATTGACCTGAAATAGAAAGATAGATAGAGAGGGGGGAGGAAAGAGAGAGAGAGAGAGAGAGAGAGAGAGAGAGAGAGAGAGAGAGAGAGAGAGAGAGGAGAGAGGGAAAGTACCTACCATAGAGGTAGGCTGGGTGGGGGGGGGGAGGAATGTGGGGACATCATTGGTGGGAAATGGGTACTGGTGGAGGGATGGGTACTGGCACACTGTATGACTGAAACCAATCATGAACATCTTTGATTATATATCTCATGGTGGTAAAATAAAATTTAAAAAAAAGTCAAAAAATAAAAAAACGAGTTCAATAAAAAACAAACAAAGGCTTAAGAGTTTCTGAAAAGTTTCAGAGCAGGGAAACTGTTGGGACAAATTCCTAGCACTTTTAGATGAAAGACTGGAAATTGTGATCCGAGACAGGTATGGAACTCACATACTGCGGTAATGGTGATCCACAGCACCAATGATATTCGCAGAGGACAGAGTGAAGCCAAGTGTTCCAAATGAGAAACCGAGTGATGGACTTCAGTGCATTGAAGCCTGTGAGGGTGGATCTTTCAACTGAGTGGAAAAGGATATTTTTGTGTGATGTCAAATTAGAGTGGTCAGTTATTTGCACCTGCCTGGAATAGCTTGACAGAATTTGGTGATGGCTCCAGATTTAGGTATAAATAATTTATATATATATATATAGTTTTTCTCTCATTAGATCAGACTTTAAAAATAGAGATAAAATACTTCACATGTAAAGGTTTTATTGAAAATTTTCAACAAGCCCCTGTGCTAATTGTAGAAACTATAGACTTTCCATTCTGCTACGTTAATCTCCAAATGTTACGAGAAAAGGAGACCTCCTGATGCCTCAGGACCAGCCGCGCAATATCTCAAGCTAGTAGAAACAACCACATTCTAGAAACTCAGACGGTCAATGCAAGAGCAGGAATCGGCCAGATTCGCCCATAGCAAACCAGAAAAATAAAACGTCATGACTTTATGAATACCATTCCCATAAATGGGCTGTAATGGTCAATATAATTAGTGCAGCTAAGGGAGCAGGCATGGGATGGGAGGGGTGGGAAATGAGGGTCTCTGGTGGTGGGAACACACTGGTGCTGGGATTGGTGTTGAATGATGAATCTTTCTAACAATTGTATTATGAAAAACTCTGTACTTTGTATATCACTATCACTATCACTATCTTCCCGTTAATCATCTATTTGCTAGAGCGGGCACCGGTAATATCTCCATATGTCCCGTCTCATGCTAGTAGAACCCAAAGGCATCCGCCCCGCTCCAGGAACATAAAGAGCCTCAAACAATTATATTAGTTCACGGGAATGACCTAATATAAATGTTACTGGTATTTGGCATATCAAATACTACATGAGCAGCTTGCCAGGCTTGCCGTGTGGGTGGCATACTGTTGTAGTCACCTCTAATTAAAGCATTTATAGATAAACCGCAGCGCTAGCGGCTGCACGAGCCAGGCTGTGATAGTCTGGTCTGCTGGGTGGAGTTGTGACGAGAGGGAAATCCGGATGTGGAAAATGGCGGGCCCCATGAGTAGGGGAGGGTGGTTTGGCTTGTAGTGAGGCTCAGCTGGGGTGGCAGGCCAGGGCTAGAACCCACGAGTCTGGTGCAGTTCCAAAATGGCTTTTAATAGTACAAAAGCTCTTCCACAGCAATCCAATATAATGAACAAACTCTAGCTCTGGTCTAAACTTAGACCATACAAAAGAGCCTAAGTCTCCCACCAAAGAGAGAGGATCTCACCCGAGCTGAGTCCTACCCAGAAGAAGGAGCAAATCACGGTGTTTTAATTAAAAAAGTGGACCTTATTCTGGTTTCATCAGTTTAAATAACAGCCAATGGATATTTAAGAGTTGAATTCCCCAAAGGAAAATAGAAAGCAATTAGAAGGAAAATGTAGTATCTGAGAATTTAATATATAAGAATATATATTAAATGACCTTAGTTCTATACTTGAATATTCTGGATATAAATATATACAGAATATACATTTTATTTATGCAAACTTGATGGTAACAGGATGGAAGGTAGATACACTGAATTTGGATCTATTTTCTTTGTTTTCTGCTTTAAAAACAATCTGAACAAAGTGGCGTATGCTGTCACTAGACTGCCCTGGATAGTTGAAACCAGAGGTTTACCAAGGGAACGTCACTAAAAAGGCAGCATGCTCTTGAGCTGCTAACAGGCCAAGGGTCTTCCATGCAAACAGCTAAACTGGTTCTAAGTATTTGTTTCAGCACAGAGCACAGTATAAGTTCTCTGTGCAAACGCAGTCATTTGGAGAGAAAACAAAGTATTTTTTCACAGCTCTTAATTCTGGTTCCATTATGGGGCTAATATTCCATATCCAGAGAATATTTCCTCTAAATCAGAAAACTCTGCAGAAGAGGAACAATGGGTACTGCAATAAGGTTCTCTCAAAAGGAAATTTATGGATGGTTAAGGGAATACATGAAACTTCTCACCTTGGAAGAGATGCTTTAACAACACCAGTGGAAGGCGTCTTTCAAGGTTTCAAAGGAGGAGAAGTCAGAACTGTGCTTGTTGTGCCATTACAGAACCTCGTGGGAATCCCGGCCTCATCCTAACCACACCTGTTCATCAAGGACGTTATCCAGGGCAGGACTGGCAGCCTGACTTCATGCAAAAGCCCAAATGTTCAGGGTATAAATACCTATTGGTTCTTACTGACATCCTCAGTGGACGGGTGGAAGCTTTTCCAAGCAGTACTGAGAAAGCCAGCAAGGTGGCTTGGTGTTTCTATGTCCATTAGAAAAATCCGGACACAGTAAGTCATTTTCTATCAACCAAACTCATGGGTGGAAAATAATTCCTTTTTATTTATATGATCATATGTTGCTTCAGTTTCTGTTGCTTTAACTGTCGTTTTTGAAAACAGCAAACCACTCTGCCCTTACTAGGTCAGAGAAGGTCCTTTACTCCTCCAGGGTCTAATCATTTCAAAGTGGCATTCCCTCTGCCTAATTGAGCTGATCTTTTTCTTTCAGATGTTGACAACTTCAGAAACCAAACCAATCCATTACCTGGGACCCATTAAAACTAAGGTAGCATGAGATTTCACCCCTTGTGCAGGCAGGGTCTACAGCCCTCTGTCAGAATGAAGAAGCTACAGACAATGGAACTTCACACATTTTCCCTTGAAAGATCTGGAAGTGGTCAAATCTCTATGTAAGTAGGATGTAGTCAGGAACCCCTCCCGCCCACCCCCCATGGCAGTGGAATTCCTATGGAGAAGTAAAACCACCTACCTTAAGGCCATCAAGACCCATCTTGTGAGTGCAGGAACTAAGGCCTGATAAGACTTCTTTTTTTTGTTTGTTTTGCTTTTTGGGTCACACCCAGTGAGGTTCAGGGGTTACTCCTGGCTCTGTACTCAGGAATAACTCCTGGTGGTGCCTGGGGACCATATGGGATGCCAGGGATCGAACCTGGGTCGCCATGTGCAAGGCAAACGCCCTACCCGCTGTGCTATCACTCCGGCACTGATAAGACTTCTGCTGGCACCAAGAGACCCAGGAAAGGCTGAACCCCCTTCTGAGAGAAGCTCCAGAAGAACAAAGGCCAGGAAAGGAATTTTAAGACCATCCACCACTCCCAACTCTACCCCTTGGCAACCACCCTAGCAATAGACTATTACCTAGGTAGAAGCCCCAAGTGGGGCAGGTTGGAGAAACCCTATAAGCCACCTTGAACAAAGGAAGCGTGCAGATATGCTGCCTGAGCCCACGTGCTGCTTGTGCCCACGTGGCTGAGACCATATGGTACATGGGTCGCCTGTATCTCCCCTCTTGAGATGTGTACTGGGGTTTTCTCTGTTTCTGGAGAAGCCTGGGTTCTCTCTTTAGCACATTACTCCCATGTTTCTCTCTATTCCTTCCCCCCTTCCTGAAAGCTTCCAAATAAAATGTTTTTACTTCAAAGAGGAAAAAAATGAAAGAAAAAGAACTGAACAAAAATCGTATGTTATTTTTCACAGTTCATTAGCATTACAGCTGCCTTTTAAGAATGGTTGCCATAGATCAATAGACTTTAACTTGCTGCCTTTGTTTAAATTCAGGGTCTGAAAAAAGCACAATGTCATAACACTGGTATATTCATTTGTGTATTTATTAGGCCATCTTTACTGAGGTACTGGGATTTAGAATACTGGATACACCAGTTTTCATGGATATACCGTTTCAAAGCCATGCTTCCCCAGAAAGCCTGCTTACACTGGTATATTTAATTGTTCAAGTGGCAGGGACAGTGCAATTTTTTCTTCAACAAAGTATCTCTAATAAGAATGCTTTTCTATGTATTACTTTGATCATATAATCTTATTATCAAAATGAAAAACACAAGAAAACAAACGTATTTTACTGCTGTGAGTACAACCCTGTACAAAACAAAGGCCACATTTGTCTCATGAGTGACAAATCTTTGTGTTTTAACAACAGAGGAGTAATGTCAATGATAAAATTATTCTTCTGCGCTATTTCTGAATGTTGTGTGTGTGTGTATGTATGTGTTTGTATCTGGGTTATTCCTGAATATTGTGTGCATGCGTGTGTGTAGTTTAATCTAATGCGTATTGTTGTATAGCACCCCCAGGCACAGTCAAGAAAAAGCTAAGGCTGTATGGAAAGCCTACATTTTAAATGGGTCTTGTCATTAATGCTTTATTAATTGCCTCAGGCCACGTAAACCCAAAGCTGGGCGAGCTATAACAATATGACACATTAAGGTCAAATCCAATTCCTGCTGTGCTTTATGGAAGGACCCAAATATTGAGTTAACAGCAGGAAAGGCAATTTATGGGCTTTTCTTTCCATCTCTTGATTATTTAAACTAAAATTAGATAGGGATTTTTTAAAATAACAAAATCCCTTTAACTGAATTATAGAAGAATCCTAAATCAGCTTCTGTGATGTTTAAAATTATTTCCTTTTAGATGGACCATATATCTTTAAAATACAATGAAACAGGGCTGTAGAAGAAAATATATTCTCACTTGCATAAAAATTCAAACTTCCAGCATATTTTCAAATCAAGTTAGTGATAAAGCAATAAATTAAAGAGCTACCTTAACATCAGAAGTATCTCTCTGACTAGTTCTCCAAGATCTTGCAACGGACGAGAAGGTTCGATCTGGATGGTCAAATTTTCCATCATTTGCATTGAGGAAGAAGGTTGTAAAAGGTTCCTAAGTAAAAGAAAGAAAAATAGATTTAAGGTCCTTTGTGAAATATGGCTGTCTCTGAAAATCTACTGCGGCAGAATGGGCAGGATTCTGAAAATACACCCAGACCATGAAGCTAAAAACACCACGTTAGTCCCCACCCCACTGATACCTTCGTGTGCCATGTTACTTCTTTCTCTTTTTTTTGATTTTTGGACATACCTGATGGTGCTCTGGGCTTATTCCTGGTTCTGTGCTAGGTGCTCAGGGACCATATGCGGTGCCAGGGATGGAACCCCTATTGACCGCGTGCAAGGCAAGCACCCTACCGGCTGCACTGTCTCTTAGGCCCACCGTGTTGCATTTTGGACTCCTGGAGATCTGTAACACGGTGGCATTCTAGTGACCAGAACTTGAACTTATGTTCAGAGCTCACTAAACTTTAATGCTGAATGACTGTGTGACACTGTAAATAAAGAGATCACATATATTTAAAAACAGATTAACAGCTGTTCAAAGTACTGTTGAGTCCCAGGTTTCAGCTTCAGATGGGCCTTTATGTTTTAATTATGTGAACCCCAACATTTTTGTTGTCATACTTATGTGATTTTTTAAAATTTTAATTCAATTTTTTAAATTGAATCACTGTGAGATACACAGTTAGAAAATTGTTCATGATTGGGTTTCAGCCATAGAATGTTCTAATGCCCATCCCTTCACCAGTGCACTTTCCCACCAGCAAAGTCCCCAGTTTCCCTCCTGCCAGCCTCCGCACCTGTCTCCTCATGAGTCACTTTCACTTTCTCTTTTCTCTCCCTCCCTCCTTCTGGGCACTATGGTTTGCAATATAGGTACTGAAGGCTATCATGTGTATCTCTTTACTTACGTTCAGTGCTCAGTTTTAATTCAGAGTGATCATTTACAACTATTAATTGTCATATGGTCCCTTCTCTATCCTAACTGCCTCCTCCCCCCCACTTGTTCCAAGCACGGACCAGTCCTCCTGACCCATTTCTTCTGTCCTTGGGTATTAGTCTCATACTATGCTTTTATTTATGTCCCACAAATGAGTCCTATTGTTCTATATTTGTCTCTCTCCTTCTGACTCTTTTCACTCAGCATGATACTCTCCATGTCCATCCATTTATAAGCAGATTTCATGACTTCATTTTTTCTTGTGACTGTGTGGTATTCCATTGTGTCGAATATACCAGTTTCCTTACCTAGTTGTCTAGAGAACATGATTTTCATTCAGGGAGTCTGGATTCATCCACAAGGTCAGCTGCTCATTGCTGGGAGTGATGCCTAAGCTCTGAGCTAGGAGCAGCCCATGAGCACCACAGGTGTGGCTCCTCAAACCATCATGAGAATGTCTAGACTACTTAATTTGCCTTCCAGGAGCCTGACTGATGAAGAATCTCCTTAACTCCTAACTTTGCTATCTCAGCATCCATGACTTCACATGTATGGCCTTCTCAACTTTTTTGTCCTTTCCTTTCCCTAGTAATGTTTATCCCTTTGATTCAGCATCCTTACTTGGCTAAGTTCTTCTTATACTTTAAAGCTCGGCCAAGATGTCATATTCTCCTGAAAGGCTTTCCTGAGTTTCCCAAGTGCTACAGTATGCTCAGATCAGCCTATGTTTCCTCAACAGTCAAGGAAGAGTTTGTAACATGGTTTTCCAATTCAGTGTTAACTTGCCCCTTTGCTCTAAATAGGTTCCACCACACACAGAACATCACTAGCCTATAGAAACTGCTTTATGCTTAATCTGTGGTCATAATAAATAAGATACATTAAGTGCAAATAGGACTAAATGCTGGTCTAGCAGCTGTAACCATTAGCTTAATATACAACACACCTGTTGAAAACTACGAATATATTATCATGAAGCCCTAGTGCATTTATTTTTAATGCATTTTCTGTACTTTTTATGTTGGTAGAGTGAGACATTTCTGACGTCACGGAATCTACTTTCAAGTTTAAAAGGATTAAGTAACTTGTTCTGACAATCTCTTGCTGAACAATAAGTATTAAAAGATAGATGTATATTTTCTCTTCAAGCTATTCTTAAATATAAAATGAAATGGCATGGACCTCTAGGTTCAATAATACATATATTAAAGACAGCCTTTAATTCTGTGGAGACTGAAGTGGTCATCAAAGCCCTAATCAAACAGGGCATTCAAACACAATACATCAAGATCCTTTGTGTATTACGGATTCACCACCAGGATCTCACCATTCTACAAGGGAAGTGATCATTGACGTCAAAAGAGGGGTTTGGCAGGGTGATATCATTTCACCAAAACTCTTCAGCGCCACCCTCGAGAACATCATGTGACAATTAGAATGGGAAGGAATGGGAGTGAAGATAGATGGTCGGCAACTACACCACCTCTGCTTCGCTGATGACATCGTTCTAATAACACCAAACATTAGCCAAGCGGCACAAATGCTGGCTGACTTAGACCGAGAATATGAAAAGATAGGTCTACAGCTAAATGTGAACAAAACTATGTTCATGAAAAATGAACTAGTTCCAGAGACCCCATTAACTCTCAATGAAACAGACATCTCTGAATGCAGCAGTTATGTGTACCTAGGTCGAGAAGTCAACATGATGAATGACCTAAAACCTGAGCTGCGCAGGAGGAAGAGAGCGGCATGGAATGCCTTCAAAAGCATCGAAGAAATAGCTAAAAGGACAAAGAACCTCTGGCTCCGGACACATCTCTTCAACTCCACCATTCTCCCTGCATTAACGTATGCCTTAGAGACCTGGGCCTTACGAAAGCAGGATGAGAATGCTATTCGGGTCTCCCAGAGAGGAATCGAAAGAGCTATGCTTGGAATATCATGCCTCACTCAAGTGAGAAAAGGAATCCGGAGCTCTGACTTCCGTTGTTATTCCAGAATCAGGGACTCTGTCTTGTTTGCCAAGGGTATCGAAAATCAGATGGGCTGGACATGTAATGCGATTTGGAGGCGACCGCTGGACTAGAGCCATTACTGACTGGATCCCACAGGATATCAAAAGAACACAAGATGGTCAGACTTCCTTGTCAAGATCCTGAAGGAACAGTTTGAGGCTCTTCATATTCCTGAGTCAACCAGATGCCATTGGGCTACATTGGCATGTGATAGGGTCAAATGGAAATGTTCCTGGCGTTCGCTCGAGCAAATGATGAATAACGGATTCAAGTGATCAAGTGAATACATATATGTGAAAAAATTCGTAGATTTCCCCCCCATAAGTATATAATTCATTGTCACGCATTTATATATGTAAACTATTACATGGCTTCTTTAAACTACCTGTCCCCACCTCATATCCTTTGCTATTAGTCATAAGGTCTGGTGAAAGAGATAGTTCCTTTATCTATGTTAATTTGAAATGACAATGCCTGAGGGCAATTATGTGAGCCAAACAGGGCTAAATAATATTGAGAAGGCTTGAAGTAGTTCAATGACTCCGCTATGAATCTAGCTACCAGCTTTATGCATGGTGCCAAAGGACTGCTGGCTCTGAGCAATTTGGTCACACTTATCACTGTACCCTCAGCACCAAGCACAGTGCTCGGCTCACAGGGCTTGAAAACTGCTGCAGAGCACATCTAAGAAGACCAGGGGCTGTTGGGAGATGGAGAATAATGGGTGAGAGAGTATTTTTTTCTGTCAGTTCTTAACTAGTGACTTGGCTAAGAGTTATCTTTGGAATTTACTTCATCGTTCTAAGTTGAGGTATAGCATTTATTCTATCTCTATAGACAGTAGGAAGAGATGCGTTTAGAGATATCAGTCTTTATACCTATTAAATATATGTGAGCTATTAAATATATGTGAGCCACTGATACCTAGACCATCTTACTTCTTATTATCATTCATGAAAAGATGAGCTACTCCAAGCTGGATGATAACCCCTATAAGAAAATTTCAGTCTGATCAAAGACATGCCAAGAATTGCAGAGATGAGTAAATGGATGAGTATGGTGAAAAGGTATCGAAAATAAGAATTGGGGATGGAGCAATAGCACAGCGGGTAGTGTGTTTGCCTTGCACACAGCTGACCCGGATTCCATCCCCGACATCCCATAAGGTCCCCCTGCACCTCCAGGGGTAATTCCTGAGTGAAGAGCCAGGAGTAACTCCTGAGCATGGCGGGGTGTGACCCAAAAAGAAAAAAAGAATTTTTACTTTCAATCATGAAGTTTATATATCTGGTGTACCCCAAAGCAGGGCATATGCATAATCCCACATTTCAGTTTGAAGAGCTTTTTACAGACATCTGAGCAACTGTTTTTTGGAGCCTTGCACAGTATCACTGACATCTATTTTCATTATTCTGTAAGGCCTCCAGCTGCTACGGTGGTCAAATACATAGAAATGGATAACTATTTGTTATAAGTATTGATCTCTTAAACTCAGCTTACTGAGGAGACTGCCTTTCTCCGTATGTTTTTCCCATTAACTTCAAGGTTTTACTGTTTTTGCTAGACTCATAACTGATGGCGAGGGTGATCCAGAGCAACATGAAGCTTTAGGAATCTTCATACTTCTTCACTTGACACATTTGACTGAACTATTTTCTATATGTGAATCACCATATTTGAAAAGTCAGACTCATAGAGAAAAACTTTGGCTTGGAAGGTAAATGCCCAAATAAAGCATATTAAGCCATAAGTTCAGAAATTAAAATACTGGGTGGGCTTCAATAAAAATGGCCAATGACAGGGTTTGTTCTAATTGTATCTCCCTAAGATCATTAAGTATCTTCCACTCCCCTTTCAGAGCCAGAAAGTCAGCCACTCTGGCCTGTGCTAAGCAGTACCTGTGCTACTGAGTTTCATCAGAACATTCAAGAACAACAGCCTGTTTCTGTTCATTGTTTACAGTCCAGTTAATCCCATTTTTCTTGAACAATTGCATAAACCACTCCCCAGTCCACCTTTTCTTTATCCAACTCTTTTATTCTTCAGCTTACCTGAGTTTTGTTACATCATCACACTAACTTCTTTTTTTGTAGTTCTCTTATCTTTCACCTAAAACACACCCTATACATGGGAAACATCAGTGGGATAGTAATTGTCTCAAAGAAAAGATGTGTATTTTAATATAATATGAGTCAAATAAAGATCAAGAGGACAGGGACTAAGGGGTCACGTGACCCCCTTTTGTTCTCAGCACTATATTATCTCAGCTGATTCAGTCCTTAAGGTCATCCTTTAGACTCGGTCTAATAATTCTTATTTTATTTTGGAAAAAAATTAGGATCACTTCTGAAAAATGTGGGTCCCTATTTTATTGAACTTTGCCTAACTTTGAGGTTAATTTTCAGGCACTGCTTTTGAAAGAACCCAGACATATCATTTAGAATCTATTGAAAGTCTTAATAAAGCTATCTGGGTTCTATACTCCAGGCTTTTGATAAAGAACTCATCATCTTTCTCTAAGTATGCTTTGTTCTTAAGCATTATATTTTATTCAGCAGTATTGTTTCTTGGTTTTAATTAAAGCACTTACAAAAGTGCTTCCATCTGTGTATTAACACATATATGCACAAAGATATTATGCTTACAATAGCTTTTCATAGCTTTCAAATCACATAACTTATTTGGAAAGTTCTAAACTTTAAAATCCTTTATTTATTGGGCTAGAAAGATTGTACAGCAGGTAAAATGCTTGCCTGATACTGGTTTGATCCCTTGCAACTCATATAGTTCCCTGTGTCCAGACCCTGAAGTCAGTCTTGGGAGCACAAACCAGGTGTAACCAAAAAATCACACCCACACCCATACCTAACTGATAAAGTACCTTTATTGTATAAGCTATTTGACTTCCTAAGAATTGAGTTGATAATCCACTACCGGATTTTTGAATAGTTCGGCTGAATAGATGAATGTGAAGGATGACTAGTTTCCACGAGATACATAGATCAGAGAGTAAAGTTTACTTCAGTGAGTATATGTTTTGAGCAAGAGTTAAAGTAAGATCATTACAAGTAAATCATGTCCTTCTATTTTAGCTAGTATTAAAAATCCCCAACTAGTTTCTTTATCACTGGTCTCTTGGCACCCAGTGAATGAAGCAGCTTTTCACTCCTACTGTTTAGATGTCTAAATAGTATGTTTAATTTCAAGTAATGAATTGACTTGAATAAAATTAACTTTCATTAATTGTCCTTTGAAGCAATCAATGTCACTGTCACACTAAGTATAATGTAGGAAAACAGTAAGGAATTTAAGGACTCTGGGTCTGAAAGGCTTGAAAGGCACTGAACAGAGACCTATTTTAATCTGTATTTTGTTGACATGAACTCTTTCTTAGTGACACACACTTTAATGTACTTTATACTTCATAAAGTTCTTGAGACAAGACAGAAAAATCACAAATACCAGGACCATTGTGTTAAACACTTACAAAGCTAGTAGAACAAGAGAGTTCAATTTAGAACAGACATTTCTCATCCCAAACAAAGTTATAGTTTGTTCTGTCCAGTACAGCAGCTGCTAGTCACAAGTGACCACTGAGTACTTCAGCCCTGACAGATTCAAACTGAATGTGTTATCAATCAAAAGTCTCTTCTGGATTCAAAAACTCGGGCTTGGTAAGTGTAAATGGTCTCTTTACTAATTTAATATTTGCCATATCCCAAATATAACATTCTGAATACACTGGGTTACCAAATATCTTTACTAAATATGTCAACTCTCACCTTTTAAAAACGCTTAATGTGGCTACGAGACAACTGAAACTTCCTAGTAAGGGGTGTGTGTTGAGTTTCTATTGCGCATCACTGCTGCACACAGCACCAAAGAAGCAAGTCCAGGAATCCTGCCACACCACGGAGAGATGTAAATTTACAACCATCTCCCTAAAAACAAAATTAACCTAAAGATGTAATTTTTGTGTTTGGGTAACACTTGGCAGTTTTCAGGCTCCCTCCTTGCTCTGTGCTCAGGGATCACTCCTGTGAGGGCTTGGGGGACCATATGGGATGCTGGAGATCAAACCTGGGTCAGACTCATGCAAGGCAAGCTCCGTACCTACCGCATGTCATTTGGCATCTGAGTATGTTTTAGCTTGTCAGGTAGGTATGGATGAATATGAAACCAAATCAAGCTATACATAAGTATTTTTATTTTTTTTTATTTTATTTTTTTATTTTTTTATACATAAGTATTTTTTAAGGGAGTACCTTGTGCATCTGACATGAGACTTGATTAAAAAAAGGTCAATTTACCTATTTCAAAAACATGCATGTTTTCATTTAATTCTTAGAGCCCATTTGATACTTTCTTTTTTTCTTTTTACTTTTCCAGGAAACACACACACAGACACACAGACACACACACACACACACACACACACACACACACACACACACACACTTAGAATCTCAGAATATCTATGAGAAGGCTTTTATACTCTCCATTTCCCCCAACTTTTTGCTAAGGTCTGGCTCACTCTAGCCTGGTCTGTCCCCACTGGAGCCTAAGATAAAACAGAAAGACCACCCTGTCTTTGGTTTAAATGCCTTCCCAATACTTGCTTCTCTAACCAACTTCACAGTCCCTCTGAAGTGATGTGATGTCACCTGACAAAGTCACACAGCCCCCACAGCTTAAGAATCTCTCTCCTGGACATGCAAACCCAGGGGTGGTCTCCACATATCCTCAGTATGAGACAGAAATTTAACCGCACTGATATACTTTTTTTTCTAGATTTGTTTTAAACCATTTGGTGTTTTTTTTTCCCATTTCACACCTGGCTAATAAATCCTTTCCCATTTGGGGCAGGAATTACTGAGAATCTGGTTTTATAAGCGGACCTCTGAGGATTAAAGAATCAGATTTGTTCATCTTTCTGTTTTCTGATCTGCCTGTTGGTGAGCCCACATAAGGATATATTTTATGTCCATTGTAAAGGATGTCAGCCTTTTGAATCCTGCCTACTAAATTTTTTGTGTGTCTGTGTTTCGTTTTGATCTGGGGCTTAAAATGCAATATAGACCCTTTCAACTCTTTATATACCTGCTGCTAATCTTTCCTTCTTCCTTCTTCCTTCCTTCCTTCCTTCCTTCCTTCCTTCCTTCCTTCCTTCCTTCCTTCTTCCTTCCTTCCTTCCTTCCTTCCTTCCTTCCTTCCTTCCTTCCTTCCTTCCTTCCTTCCTTCCTTCCTTCCTTCCTTCCTTCCTTCCTTCCTTCCTTCCTTCCTTCCTTCCTTCCTTCCTTCCTTCCTTCCTTCTCTCTCTCTCCCTTTCCTTTTTTCCTTTCCTTTCTCTCCTCTCCTCTCCTCCTCCCCTCTCCTCTCTCCTCCTCCTCTCCTCTCCTCCCCCTCCCCCCCCTCCTCTCCCCTTCTCTCCTCTCCTCTCCCTCTCTCCTCCCCTCCTCTCTCCTTTCCCTCTCCCCTCCCCTCCCCACCTCTCCCCTCCCTCTCCACCTCTCCCCTCCCTCTCCTCCTCTCCTCTCCTCCTCTCCCTCTCCTCCTCTCTCCTCTCCTCTTCTCTCCTCTCCTCTCCTCTCCCCTCTCCCTCCCCTCCCCTCCCCTCCTCCTCCTCTCCTCTCCTCTCCCCTTCCCTCCCCTCCCCTCCCCCCCCCCACCTCTCCCCTCCCCTCCCCCTCTCCTCTCCTCTCCTCTCCTCTCCTCTCCTCTCCCCTCCCTCCCTTCCCTTCCTTTCCACTCCACTCCTCTCTCCTCTCCTTTTCTTTTCTTTCTTTTCCTTTCCTTTTTTGGAATCACCAAGAGATACACAGTTATAAAGCTGTTCATGGTCAAGTTTCAGTCATACAATCTTCCAATACCCTTCCCTCCACCAGTGTAAATTTCCCACCACCAATGTCCTCAGTTTCTATGCCTCTTTGGCAGGCACCCTCATCCTCATTTCTCTTTCTTTCCCTCATTTTGAGTATTACGGCATTAGTATTTGTATTACTTGAGCAATATTAATTAAGCAATTCATATTACTTGAGTATTAGTATTATTTGAGCAATAGAGATACTGAGAAGTTATCATGTTTGTTCCTTTACCTACTTTCAGCACAGCACATAGTTCTTATCCAGATCTTTAATGCAGAAAAACCAACAAGAAATATATGACAATAATATTTAGGACTTGGATCAGAGAGACAATTCAGGGGTTAAGGTGCTTGCCTGACATCCAACCAGCCCTGTTTCAAATCCCAGGCACCATGGCACCTAGCAGCATAGCCAGGGACACTACTGAGCTAGAGTTAGGAATTCAACAATTTTATATGGACAATTGTGTATGGACAATCTGAGCAGCTATGCATGGGGAGGGGGCACTCTCAAGGGAAAAAAGGCTCAAGAATCACGTGTAGCTTAACAAGGATACTCACAATCCGGACAAGCCAGGATAAGGTAGATGTTGCTGTTGAATAATGAGTATTATAGTGGTAGGGAGGGCTCTGGTCATCTTCCCACGTCTCATAGCGCTCTGCATAAAACACAGCTCTCTTTGGGTTCAATGCACCAATTGGCTATTAAAACAAATGAAAAAAGAATCATTGAAAAATTCAATTGTTATATTAAAAACACAGGATCGGTATAACTCTTTATTCCAAAAGTATTCATTATTAGTTTACTCCAATCGCAAAGTATAAATTATTTTGTACATTCAAAAGAACTGATTTTGCCTTTAATTAGAAATCATTATTAACCTGCTAAAATAACCCACGATGATGATCTAAGTAGACATGGTTTCTATATTAAAATTTTTTCAGCAAACTGTATTACCAGAGACAAAGTGGTGTTAATCAGTATTTTATGATATTTCGTGCTTACTTAACAACACAGTGAAGACTTAACAACACTCACTAAGCTTAAGCATAGGATATCCAATGAGGAAAAGGTGAAGCAGATGACTTCAGCAAGTGTATCAGCTATTAAAGTGAATCTTGTCTAAATTATCTGCTCTCAAGAGAGAAAGCGAGCAATCACCCACGTGGAATTGCTGTTGGCATGTCAGAATCATTCTACTATTATTACATTGATGGAGCATGGATCCTTTCAAGTTAAACTAAACTTAGGCTACAGAAAGTACTCCAGACAATCTAAACTCCTAGAAAGCACTTGCTAAAGTAACAAAACCTTCCCTATCAATACTATGACACTTTCAATTATAAGGACAGCTCCTACAACAGAGCCTACTTACATTTCTCAGAATATAAAACATAGAGACTGAAATCCAATCATGAACAGTTTTGCAATTGTATATCTCAAGTGGTATAATAAAAAATAAATACATTTAAAAAAGTTTATGTAGAGAAATTTCCCCTCATCTACCACTTAGTTACCAATGTTACATTATAGGAAGGATATAAGCTCCCTTCCCACTTCTCTCTTATATTACATCAGTTTTTAAAATACTGAATTTGTTCTCTAGCATACTGAAGGCGATACATTTTGGTGGTGGTGGTTACTTCTGGGTAAATATTATTATGAACCTATTATTCTAACTATTTTCTAATTAAAATAAGTATAGCTTACATCTTTAAAAAATATAAAACATACATGTAAAAATAGTCAACAAGAATGTGTGGATCACTGTTTCAAAGTTCTTAGAACATCAACCCTTAACGATTTCTAGGATTCTAACTAGCAAGCTAACTTATGCTTTTGTTTGATTTTGGTTTAATGGGAAATGAAGTCCACTATAAGACTTACTTCGCTTTAGACTGCATACTACGCAAACAAAATGTTTATAGAGAAAATAAAAGACGAATACTAAGTGTGATATACAACTCCTTTAGTTCAAAATTTAATATTACTAGTTAACTATAAAGTTCCCCCCAAGGCTTAATTTTACCAAGAGAAGTAGTAGAAAATTAGTGTTTCAGTGGGACAAATAATGATACACAGGAGAGAAAGATTCATTTACAAATTGCTTGCAAGCTTTTTCTTTTGGTCTCCAGGGACTAATTCAAAGAACACAATGATGTCAGCAGTTAAAAGTCTGTTAGAATTTCCATAATAAACTCCTATTTGCAAGGGTTCTTATTCTGAATATTAAAATTATTTGCATATTGTGTGCATTTTTATTTAACTTAATTATAACTTTACGAAGACTAAATAACATCATTTAAAAACTCTGGTTTAAATGTACCTTAAAATTTCTAAGATTGAAATTTTATTTTGGTTAATTCTCACTGGTCATTGCTCAAATAATTTTAAACATATAAAAAGAAACTATAATTTCATTAAATGTTATATAAAATTATATTGGAAAAAATGAGGGAATAAATTATCATTGTAGTGGAGTACAGTGAGTTATTAAATTAAATTAAATTAAAAGTTTTCCATTAAAGATTATCTACATATCTTACCCAAGTTTACTTTTTGTGGACATGCATTTATTAACTCAATAAGCATCATATTTTTTCAAAGCATTTGAAATGTTTTAGACTTTTCTCTATTTTACACATTAATAGATCTTTCACATGCATAAAATATATGCACAACCACTAAGAAATAACTTAATTTGCTATTGCTTAGTCAGGATGGTGTCACAACATGATCTTAGGTTTTCCTTTAATCTCTTTCAACCTTCTTTTCAAAGACTTGTTTCATTCAAGTTTTACCAGTAATTTTGCTTGTGTTTTATAGAGTAATACTTGTAGAAAATAACTGCACTGCATTAAAATCTGTATTAATAAACAGCTAGGAGACATGTCTAATTTTGAATATTTTTAAGGCTGTTAGAAAAAAATCTTGTAAAACAGAATAGGAATGATTTGATTTTTACTAATTATCATCATTTTTGTTGCTAAGAATCAACAAGCAAAACCATCTGATGGAAAATGATTCAAATGTCTCTTAGGAAAATATGATACTTTCTATGGAATATCACTTGTATCACTTCACTTCACTTGTCTTCCTGTTGATCATCGATTTCCTCAAGCGGGCTCCAGTCACATCTCCATACATCCTGTCATATGCTAGTGTACTCCAAAGGCATCTGCTTGCTCCAGGAACATAAAGAGCCTCAAACCATTCCATCAGGTCATGGGAATGAGGTCTATAATTGTTACTGGTATTTGGCATATCAAATACGACACGGGTAGCTTGGCTCTGCCATGCGGATGGAATACTAATTCTATTCTATGTAATATAAATTCTATGAAATATTTATATTCTATGGAATATAAATATATTATATTCTATGGAACAGAAAAATAAATACATAAAATCATTATCTTTCTTATGATCATCATCTTCATATTATCTAGTTACTTATATATATATGAATTGAGAAGGTTTTCAGTTTGTTTTCCTTCTGAAATTTGAGCAACTGATGTACTGTCAAGTTCATCTGGGTTTGGCAAATCAATTAGGTAATAATTTTAGTGAAAAAGTAAATGTATACTTCATTAGACTTATCCGTCTATTTTGCAATATACTTTGTGTTTATTATGTTTATTTGCTAATTTGAACTGTATCCTTTTATTTTCATAACAGCTGTTACATATAATCAAGCCATCCCACAGTCCTTGGAATACACTTTGAAAAATTATGATTAGACTGTATGTGATGTATTTTTCTATTCTATAGAAACTTACACATTTTAGTAAGTGTTGTTTATGAAATACATCTCTACATTAACCAAGACAGGCAAATATGAAGAACAAATTTTTTAAATAAAAATAAACACTAAGTGAATTATACTGTCAGAGTATTAAAACTACTTTAGAGAACATGAAAGTCTGATTCAAAGGTTAATTTGAATAAATTTTAAATGTGGACTAATTTGAGGACATTAAATGTGATCATTTGAGTCATGGTCAATAATATTAAACCGATTACAATCATCGGATCAGACCCAGTGGTGCTCAGGACTTTTTCCTGGTTCTGCGCTTAGGGATTATTAGTCCTGGAGGCTCAGGGTCAGCCCAATGCAAGGCAAGCACCTTAACCCCCAGTACTATTTCTTTTTTTTTTTTTTTTTTGGGTCACACCCAGCAATTCTCAGGGGTTTCTCCTGGCTCTGCACTCAGGAATTACTCCTGGCGGTGCCTGGCGACCATATGGGATGCCGGGGATCGAATGCGGGCCGGCACAGTCTGGCCGCGTGCAAGGCAAACACCTTACCCGCTGGGCTATCGCGCCCAGCCCCACCCATGTACTATTTCTTCAGTGCACAGATCTTAATTTTGTGAGAGAAAAAAAAAGGATTAGGGAGAAATCAGAGTTATAATTAAAGTAAATAATACTGAATTCTTATTTATTGAAAAACTTTTAATTAGTCATGTTGCTCATGGAATGTTTCTAATATATACTGTTTCTAATATATAATGTTTCTAATATATACTAATGTTTCTAATATATTCAAAGATTTACTATTATTATAGCAATAATAGATACCAGCATAAGAAATTGTTTTCACATTAGTATTTTAGTCTAAGAAGTCTTTTGACATGGGCAACATATTGTGATATACCTCCTTTCGTGATAAGGAACAATTTCTACTCTTTTTCTAGCACTACATTACTCTTTCATTGCAAATTAGAAAATGTTGATCTTGAAACTTTAGTCCTGTTTAGTTAATACCTTAATGCTTAGAGATTCTCAGAAACGAGACGTTTATTAGTCTTGCTATATTACTTTATATATGAGGACAACAAGGAAATGTCAAATCAAGATCACCTCAGACATATCTGAGCTTCTAACATTTCTACTCAATCTGTCATTATAATAATCACGGGGCATGAAGGACTGGAGTGATAGCACACAGGTAGGGTGCTTGCCTTGCACATGGCTGACCTGGGTCTGATCCCGATATCCCATATGGTCCCCTGAGCCCTGCCAGGTGTATACTGGGGGCACTGTCAGGCCTGGCCACAACTGTCAATAACAACAACAATAAAAATAATGATTAAGGGAATTGAGAAAAAAGTCATCTATAATGACTTCAGAAAAACATCTAGAATACCTGCCTTTAATGTTATTTATTCAATCATGAGTCAGATAATCACATTCATAAGATTCTCAACTATTACAAGATAAAGTGATATCTGCAGATGATTATTGTGCTCAAGTAAATTCTCTATTCCCCTTCTTATCATACTAGGGAATTTCAACTCATTCTTCAGGAAGCAGCTCATATTTCATCTTATATGACACCATCTGGTAACAGTTAGGCCAGTTGGTAACTTCTTTTATCCAGTAAACTAACTTTTCAGAAGATTACCTGTTGTGTTCACCTTGTGAATTCTCAGCACCTAATACAGTATCTGACTTTTTATATGTGCAATAAATGAAGAATGAATGAGGACAGATGGATCACTCTGCCATGTTTTGAATTTCCACATAAAATCTTAGCCAAAAATCTCAGGCAAAATCAAACAGAAATAAATTTAAAGCAATAGGCTAAAAAGCTAGTTTCCTTAAAAATTGCTCTTAACAAATAGTAAGAGTACTGAAGAGTTTAGACGAGAGAATGCAATATAATAAAGGGGGGTTGAGGCTTCCTAGAAATGTGGGAAATGTGATCTTAAAGGCGCAGTAATTGCCTCGTCAAGGTCTGTTAAGACAGCTGAGGCCAGGGTTCTGAACCTGGCTGAGACTATAAATAGGGGCCCCAGGAGAGCATGGAGTGGGGTGGGCTTCCAGTCTGAGAGAACAGCAGCCTCTGGGGCCTGGCCAGCACCTAGGCCATGGGGCCCCTGGTGCCTGAGCCGGATGGCCAGCACCAGGGAGAAGCTGCTCCTGATGCCTAGGCCCGAGGGCCAGCACCAGAGCCACAAGGCCCGGTGTCTGAGCCCAAGGGCTGGCATCAAAGCTACAGGACTTCAGAGCTTCAGGGCTACTGAGTATTAGGGACCACCGACAGCAGTGTAACACGGAGGAACTCAAAGAATTAGACAGGGGTTCAGAGAAGCAGGAAATAGTAGCGAAAGATGAAACTAGGTATCTAGGGAAATAGGTAGGGACATAGCAGAGAAGTCCAGAGAAAAGAGGCCCTGAAGAGAAAATCCCTGAGCAGAAAGGACCTAAGGAAAAGGGTCCTGACAGGAAAGGTCCTGGGAGAGGACTAAAAGTATGAAGGCCTGAACTCAGACATCCGGAAGCGAGAGGTCAGGAAAAGAGGAGCCCGCACAGACGCCCCAAAGAGAGAGAGAGCAGCCTTCGGGAGAAACCACCAGGAGAGAGACAGAGTTGAGAGATTCCTGCAGAGCACGGCCAGAAGAAACAAAAGTAACATTAAAGAGCAACCTTCAGGAACCTCTAGCCTTGCTCTTTATTCCTGATTGGGCCAGGGAAACCGGTGTCCGACCGCAAACAGGTCTGGGGCCCTAAAGGACAGTGAGTCCTGCTGGGGACCCAGTTAGGCACCAGCATCGGCTGCCATAGTCACCCCTGACCCCCCAAGCACTGTTAAGGCTATGGAATCCACAGGAGGTCCCTTGAGACCTTGGGACCTCCATAAGGGGAGTTACAATTCCCCCTCTGATTCAGTTATTAAAAGCCTTAACACTAGATTACCCGTGAACCAGAGTATTGGGAAGATAAAGACAAAGAAGAAAGAGAATCGAGAAGGGAAGGAAGAAGATAAAAAAGGGAAGTAACTGGAGAATAGGGGCCATGTGCCCTGGGCATATCGGTCATGTGGAGGAGGGAGGTGGCTATACATCCAAAGCACACACTCAACAGCACTGCAAATATAAACTCAAAATCATTTACCAACTTTAAAATGTGCCTGGCAGCGGACAGGCTGCAGTTGGGTGAGGCGGGGCGCTGGTGGGACCGGTGCATTTTTTATGTCTAAAACTCAACTATCAATAACCTTGTAAATCACAGTTTCTCAGTTCTTTAATCAGTTTTTAAATGAAAGAGTAATGAACAGTCTAGTAAAATATCTGAATGAATGAGATGAAGAGAGACCTCCGATGAGGGGATGCAAACTCAGTGTATGTAGGAAACATCACACCAGCTATTATAATGCGATGGGTATTTTTCCTTTGTCTGATCTAACATTCATCACACCTCCTTTCTCATTACTCCTCCTTTCTTACACTTCTTTCCTGCTCTTGTTCTACTTGGCTCAGGTGAATGACTCCATTTACCTGACCCCTGAACAGGTACATGCTTGAAAGCATTACTCTCTCTAGGTAGTTGGATTCCTGATGTCTCACTACCAAAAGCAGAGAATGACTCTGAGGATGACGCATGCACAGGAAAGTCACAGGGAACAGCACCCATGACACCAGGCAACAACTGAATCCAGGTTTCCTGAGCCAACCCACTCCTGGATTTCTTTTCTCAGGCATATAAGAATGTGCCACTTAAAATTTAAAGGAAATTTTGGTTGATTTTTCTATTACTTGTAACTGAGTCAAAAAGTTCAATGATAAATCTTAACGTCAAAGAAAAACCAATTCTACTCATTAAGTTGTTAAAAATTAAGTTCCAAAATTGGTCATGGTATTGAAAAGCATAATATGTTAGACTATTGTTGAGAGGAATAAATATAATGGCATAAATATCTTATGAGGTAGCCTCATGGTTTAACTTTTTTTAAAATGACACACTTGCTGGGGCCCCTTCCCCCACCTCGGTCCCCTCCGGAGCGCCCAGTGGGTCCACCCAGAACTTCTCCCAGTGCATGATATCTCAAAGCGTGGTATACTGATGTACCAGGTATCCCATCACATCTCATAGAATTATGTATGGAGCATACAATAATCACAAGTGTGTGGGCACAATGTGTGGTCGGTGGGGACATATCGATAATTTCCTATACAGTGGGTTCAAACGGCAATGGAGATTTAATAATCTCCATTGACTTTTGTCTAAGAACATATTCATTGACTAGAGAATTGGCTCCAACAAGCAATAGAAAATAGATTATTTAGTGTATGCATAGGAGAAGTTCAAATAGACGTTGAGAAAAATTTGAAGTAAGTGTTGTCCATAGATGCAGTGGTGGTGGGTCTGGGGCTGACTAGTACAGACCCACTATGTTCTAGAAGATTAGAAAGTGAATGCAAGAACAGGAATTGGTGAGACTAGCACATAACAGCTCAGAAAAAAGTCATGACTTTATCAATACCATTCCCTTATATGGGCTCTAATGGTCAATACAATTACTACAGACTAAGGGAGCAGGCATGGGAATGGGGATAGGGAGTGAGAGGGAAAAGAGGGTCTCTGGTGGTGGCAGGGGCATACTGTTGGTGGCATTGGTGTTGAGCAATGAATCTTTCTAACAACTGTATTGTGATGTACTTTGTAAGCCGCGGTGTTTAAATAAAAGTAAAAAAAAACAAAGAAATAAAAGAACACACTTGATTTTGATCCAAGAAATCAGAGAGAAGACAGTTTATCTCAGAACGTTTTTGGGGGTGGTGGTAGTGGTGAGTTGTCTGATTTGAAGACACACCCAACAGTGCTCAGGGCTTTATCCTGTTGGTGCTCAGGGACCATATGTAGTATCAGGGATCAAACCAGATGAGGCTATGTGCAAGCAAGTTCCTTAATGCTGTACTCTCTCTCCAGTCCACCTAGTTTTTACTGAAATGGCGAGAAACAAGGCAAACTGGAATGAGTCTACATGTCTAATATGGGACTACTTAAAGAAATGATGATATAAGAAGCGAATATAAAATATTACAGGATAGATTTATTCTTACTGAAAGACTGTCTGCTAAATGTTAACTAATTACTCTAGCCTCCTACATAGGACAAAGCAGTGGTTCTCATGAAGGTTGCTTCCAAATGTGCATTTGGAAGCATGTTCCATTTGTGCATGTGTGTTACACATATGTATATTCAACATGCATGGGTTTGTCAATCCACAGAGGCAGAAACAAATAGCAATGATTACCAAGTTTAAGTAAATGATAAACTGTTCTCCTGACAGTTAAAACAAAGTAATAGGATAGAAACAACTGAGGAGATACTCATAGGAAATTTAGAAGAGAATTCAGTATGAAGGAGGAAGCTAACGCAAGAGATGGGAAAGAATGGTGACATGAATTGGGGGGTGACAGGGGGGACGTGAGCCGCCTGAAGAATGCCAGGGACAGAAAGATAGTGTGACAGTAGGCAAAGGAGATGAAACAAAGGTTTTATAAGATGCAGTGAGGGAACAGGTAGAGGCATATTGGCTTTGCAGATGAGATAAACCATAGTTTCTGCTTAGTGTAGTGAAGTCAGTGAGAGATTTAAAGCAGACGAAAAGTATCTGTTAGGCTTCAGGAAGGTACTGCCAACATTTTATTTTTGAGAAGGGATTATAGGCAATATAAATTATCAGCACCGGTGTTGGAATTATAAAAAAGGTCAGCTAAGAAAATAAAGTACCATGTAATATTTAAAAAGTTCTCTAAAATCAAACAGCATGAATGTATTTTTGCTTAGATTTTCACAGAAAAGATTCTAAAGCATTTACACAAAGCTGTGTATATGCTCTCATTTCAGTTTTAGCTTACATTCATTAAAACTAATTAATGATTGTAGTTTCATTTTAGTTTTTAGTTTTAATGAAATTTTAGTTTCATTAACTAAGACTAATTAATGGTCTGGGTAGTGACAATTATGAAAACTTAATGTTTTTTCAGTTTTACTGTCAGATGAAAAATTTGGGTCAATTTAAATCTAAAATTGTTTATTGCTTCTTAAACTATGTGACCTAAAAAAATATCTTTCAAGGAAAATTTTTAACTTTGATAAACAAAATTATAATAGCTATATTTTTAGCAAATAATAATATTTCCAAGTAAAATTTCTGCCATCATTTTTTCCAGATATTGGAATCACCACATATTAAAACAAGATAAATGGCAACCTGAAGGATAAAAAAGACAAATTCAGAAGGTTAGATCTTTCATAGGAGACAAACATACTTTCTGCAGGTTATCATGGAAAAGGATGGTAGGAGTGGGGAGAAAGTCCAGCTTAAAAGACACTTCCAGAAACACAAGAATCAGATGTATTATTCACTCCTCAACTGATTTCTCACATGAACAAATCAAATTTTAAAGACATAATTGAGATAGCTGGAAAATTCGATTATGTGTGTAGTGCAGAATAATATCAGGGAATTATTAAAAACTTGTTAAATGTGATGATGGTATTTTGTTTACATAGGAAACATTTGTTGCACATTAAAGTGCTATGAGTACACAATGTGTAAGAGAAGGAAAAGAGAATGAGAGAGAAAGAGAGACAGAGAAAGTGAGAAAATAGATAAAGAACCTGCCATAGAGGCAGGCTAGAGGAGGAAGGGGGAAGGGAGAGGGGAACATTGGAGGTGTGAAATGGGCACTGGTGGAGGGATGGGTGCTGGAACACTGTATGACCGAAACCCAAACATGAACATCTTTGTAATTGTATATCTCATTGTGGTATAATAAAAATAAAAAAAGTGCTATGAATAAAGTTTAATGTTGCAGTACACTGATGCAGGGAAACACTGGGTCGACCTGCACAAAATCTGGGAGAAGGGTCAGGAATCCCTTCTGCCCCAGGGGATTGGCGGCCCTCAGACGGAGAAAGATGCAAGAATCCAGAGAAGTTTCAAAATGCTTTACTTAACACAGGTTCTGGCATACAAATCAGCAATAGGAAAAAACCTGAACTTAAGGTTCCCAGCTGGGTGCGGCCACGTGTAGATCAAGATGGCTGCCACCATGTGTTAAGGCCCTACAGAGAGGGGAGACAGCAAAGAGGCAATAAGGGGAGCACCAGCTGAAAGGGGGAAAAGAGAGAGAAAGAAAGCAGGGTAGTTTTCACATCCCTGAAACCCAGGCCTCCCACTCCAACAGAAAGCCATCAGGGTCAAATTCTCTCAGGTAATTTCTCCCAGGACCTCACCTAGGCCCTCTGAGATGTTAATGTTGCCTAGCCAAGATCTGGCCTGGAGTTGCCTCCCTGCAGGCCACTTTGTAGATAGGACAGTTTGAATGTGGCAGCTTATCTGACCATGTATTCTATATTGGCTGGTATAAATATTCTCTCATGCTTCCACAATCATCCTGGGACTTGCTGGATCTTACCGGTATATTTGCCTGGCCACATTGGATCTCTAAGTAATTAAACCAGAGAGAAATGCGTTTGTCTCTAAGCAGGCAAGCATGGCTCTCTGATAGCTCAAAGGCTGATATATAGAACAACCATGAAGTAAAGATGAGACTCTTGTGAAGGCTTGGAGAAATATACAACAGGCAATAGAACATTCTTTGGTACAGATGCATGCCTTTGTATTCTGAGAAACAGTTCATCTCAGAAGCCCCTCCTCTACCCTGCAGGGTCACTTCCAAGGCAGATCTTGGCTTGGCAACATTAACATCTCAAAGGGTGAGATCCCAGGAGAAATTACCTGAGAGAATTTGACCCTGATGGCTTTCTGTTGGAGTGGGAGGTCTGGGTTTCAGGGATATAAAAAGCAGCCTGCTTTTATTTCCATCTCTCTTTTCCCCCTTTCTGCTGGCACTTCCCTTCTTGCCTCTTTCCTGTCTCCCTCTCTGTGGGGCCTTAACATGTGGTGGCAGCCATCTTGGCCTACACGTGCCACGGCCCAGCTAGGAACCCTAAGTTCAGGGTTTTTCCTATTGCTGATTTGTATACCAGAACCTGTGTTAAGTAAAGCATTTTGAAACTTCTCTGAATTTTTTGCGCTCTTTCTCCGTCTGCTGGCCGCCGATCTCCTGGGGCAGAAGGGGGATCCCTGGCCCTGCTCCTGGATTTTGTGCAGGGTGTCCCAGCGTTTCGGGAGTTTAATATCTTTAACTTGCTTTAAAACATTTCAGCTAAACAAAAATGCTAAATATACTAGCAATTCTAACATTTACGGTGTTGGGTAAGTGGAAACTATAATTGGTATTTTCACATTTTATAAGTTATATACTCAGAACTAAAAAAATAAAAGCAATACAAAAATTTCAAATTCAAAGTATGTCCCTCCTAAGATGCTTATGTTTGAGGCTATTTTCACAAATAAAAATGTTAGGGTTTTCTTGGTTTTTTTTTTTTTTTTGGGCCACACGTAGTGGTGCTCAGGTGCTTACACCTGGCTTTGAGCTCAGGGATCACTACTGATGGTGGATGGGGATGGGGGCAGATGGGAACTATGAATTGAATCTGGGTCCGCTGCATGTGAGGCAAGTACCATACCCACTGTACTATTTCTCTGGCCCAATAAGAACAGTTTTAATTTACAAATTGGTGTTTCTAAGATGTGTGATTTATTTTCTCTTGCATGGATGAAATTCCGCTTTCTGCAATTCTATGTGATCTGTTACATTGCACAGTATGAGTTTTTACCAATATGTAAGTTTCACCTAATTATTTTTATTTTTAGTTTACACACTTTCCTTACTTATTCTTTAGGGAAGTAAAGTAATGAAGCATTAATAAAAGGAAGTGTGGGTGAGAGAGATAGTACAATGGGTAGGGCACTTGCCTTGCATGTGTCCAACCCAGGTTTGACCCCAGGCTTCTTGTATGGTTTCCTGAGCTCTGTGAGGAGGGATCCCTGAGCTTGGTGCCTGGAGAAAGCCTAACACTGCTGCATGTGTGCTCAAAACAAAATAGAACAAAAAGAAAATTAAATAAATGAAAGGAGGTAGTAAGATTGGTATTTTAATACCTACCCCTGTGCGTGTTTATTTTTATACAGGTAATAGTTCAAACATAGTGAATTGTGGGTGGTGAAGAAAGGAAAACTTTTTTAAACAAAGCTGCACTTTATTTGCAGGATGTGTTAGCATCTTCTGTAGGTCTATGTGAATTGCGTGCTGAGTCGTTAGAGGGGAAGACTGACTCACTCAACACATTTCTTTGGTCTCCCTGCTCCCACCTGACAAGACTGTCCACAGCACAGGAACTCCTGAAAGGGGCAGCTCATTTTGAAAATAAACGCATTTTTTGCTTTAAAAACTATTTTATTTTAGAACACAAATGAAAGTTAATTATGCAAAATTAAAGCCTCATTATTTCAAGTTCATCAAGGCTTAACAAAGAGGTCATTTTAATCCTTCACCAAAATTTTACTTTCACTTCCTCTCCACCCCCAATTATTATTATTTGAGGTGGGATGGGTCACATAGGCGATGCTTAGGGCCTATTCCCAGCTCTACACCCAGGAGTGACCCCGGTAGTTTTCAGAGAGTGATATGTGATGTCAGGATTTGAACTAAGGTTGTAGTTGTATGCAAGGCAAGAGGCTCATCTCCTGTGCCAGCGAGCTGGTGTCCTGCTTCCTGCTAATTAACTAAAATGTCCTGACCAAATGTTATCAAAACAAACACTCTAAATATGCCAAATCCTGTAAAGACAACTATCTCCAATGTTATTTCTTGGCATAGGTGGTCTTCATAGCCTGGATTAGTGTGGCCTTAAATCCCCATTAGATTTCCCAGGCAGCTTGAGCTTAACTATTATTTTCAATGTCCACAGAAACAATGGCTGGGCTTCTACATACCAACAGCCTTCCTTGATGCCAGGGAACTGATTCAAAATTATTGCCAACATCATCTCACTAATCTCTTTAGCCAAATTATCAAAAATAAGATATAGTTGTGAAAGCATTCAGGCACCTGTTTAGGTCCTCTTATCAGGCTGTTTTGTTTATAACTACTGCAATACTTCTCCACACTTTTGGTTATTTTACTTTTCATTCTTGTAAACGAAAGTGCCATGCATCTCAGATATTTTCCTAGAAGACACTGTATAAGAATCTTTTTTTGTGCACTGGCTCTGTATTTGTTTTACCAAATGAAGATCCTTGTAACTGTCTGAAGGCGTTAGTGGATGAGCTTAGTTCATAAGACAAAGGCTTGTTCTCATATTTCACAGTCTTTAAAGCTATGATATCTATAATATGGCCAAACTGAAGATACAGGGGAAAGAAGGAAAGAAGGACAGGAGGAAGGGAGGGAGGAAGATGGAGGGAGGGAGGGAGAAAAAGAGGGAGAATGGAGAAAGGGAGGGAAGGAAGGATGGAAGGAGGGAAGGAAAGAGAGAGGAAGGAAAGAGAAAAAAGAAGAGTGAGGGTAAAAAAGAACAATGAATAAAACTATTAATCTTAAATTCTAAAATTAGTGCCTCTTTTCCCCTGAAAGTTATCTTATTATTTTGGAAAAAATCAAAGCAGTATCTAACAACTTTTCAATAAATACATTGCTTTAATGTAGTACTCCTATTCACCGTTGCAACATAATGTGCTAACAAAACACATTTCTTCCCACATTGGGTTATATGTCAAAGAACTAGTTAATATACATTTTAAAAAAACTTTTAAATTTGGCAATCTATTTTTCTGTGGTTGGTGTATAATTCAATTTCCATAATCACAGTCTTCTCTTCTCCAGGATGATACCATCATAGGTATCTCCTGATATACATAGTTGTTTTCCCTCTAGTTCGTGGACTTTTTGATTCAAGTATTAAGCACTGGACAGTTTATACAGTAGAGTGATTAAAATTAATTGCATTTTAGGTACATCTTTACACCTTAAGATGTAAAGGAAGACAGAAATACCTGCAAAACTTTTACTGCATTGTCCAGTGATGCATTCCACATTTAGCAGTGCAAACTGCTCTCTGTGTGGGATGCAGACATGTGACCGTATCAACAGTGGAGAGTTGGACAGTGTTCACACTTCAGTGGATCCATTTGCATTCTCACACTTGAAGCCTCAAGGCATTATCACTTCCTTCTTTTAAATGGCATAATCATTTGGGAAAATGGTTATGCTTATCATCATCTGTCAGTCAAACAACTTCAGTGTTAACAAAATATATATTTTTCCACTCAATAAATGGGCGTGTGTGCATGTAATGTCTTACATGCATGTCAATATTAGCTGGACTTGCCTTTGTAATGGAACTATTTCATTTATTAGAGGGCACGATTGGGAAATAGGAAAATACCATTTACACTTTAGTGAGCAAAGGATGTAAATTTCATGTCAAAGTCATGGAACCACCGTAATTTAAGAAAAAGGTGTATGTAATTAAATAAAGTAATAATATATTTGATATTTTAAGATATATTTCAGCACTACGAAAACTTTGGTAAATCAGAAGAAAATACCTCTACACCTGCTGTTGGCTGAGCATTAAAAAGTTACTTTAATGACAGCTTATTTTCAGTCCTTAAAAATAATCTCTGTGAATAAATCTTGACACTATGATTCTAATCAAGTGAGCACTTGAATTTTTCAGTTAAATGAGCTACAGAATGAATAAGACAATTATATTGTAAATATAATGAACTTTAAATTTAAATGTAAGTATATTTAAAAGTGCCAATGGACATTAATTTAACATCATATTTTTTGGTATTTAAGA
The DNA here is from genome assembly GCA_021461705.1 of Cryptotis parvus. Classification (NCBI taxonomy): domain Eukaryota; kingdom Metazoa; phylum Chordata; class Mammalia; order Eulipotyphla; family Soricidae; genus Cryptotis; species Cryptotis parvus. Next base: position 17,400 of record JAJIBD010005490.1, on the reverse strand, counting down.
TTTCTATTTAATAACTGAATGAAATAAACTTAAATGGATAAATTTAAATAAATGAATGAAGTCATTTATTGCATACAATTCTTTATTAAAGGACATTGCTTTTATCTCTATTAGAAAAATTAAATATTACACTTTAACTTGTTTTTATTGATATCAAAGATAGTGAGATACTACACTTGATCTTAGCCAAAAGGCCAAGAAGTGATATCTACCCCTTGAAGTGTTGCAGGTGTGGTTGTGGTGCCCAGCCGAGTCAGCAGGTTGCAGACAGGAGACAGGCTTGTCTACACCTAGAGCTCTGACCTGTGGACTCTGGATGGTTGATGGTACTACATAGAAAAAGATTGGGTGGGCCCCCTGAGATGAACCCAGAGACACAGCAGAGCCTGGAAAGCTACCTGTGGTGTACTTCATATGCCAAAAATAGTAACAATAATGGACCTCATTCCCAATGAATGGAGATGTTACTGGTGCCCGCTCTAGCAATCGATGAACAATGGGAAGACAAGTGACAAGTGATCAAAGATAGTGAATTATTAGCTAAATTATGGAAATTCGACATAGCTACTAGTCCCTGCATGCCATGGCTATGTAGTAGGCATAAAAATAGATGATATACCTATCAAAAAGAACAAAAATAACTAGGGTTGTCATGGGTATAGATGAATTGGACTTTTATCTCTTATTAGTGATAGTGTTGACTGATTCATCTCTGGAAAACAAAGTAAGATTCTTCTAAAAAAAACTAAGACTTAAACCTCCCTGATGCAGCAATTCTGCTTCTTAGCATCTACCCAAAGACAATTCAAAAAAGATATTTGTGCTGATGTTCACTTCAGCATTATTCAGAAGGGCCAAAATGTGGAAACAACTTGTGTGTCCAGGAACAGATGACTAAATAAAACTGGAATACACTCAGGAATATGAATCAGTTGGATGAAAAGAGGAAGCCCTCTTTTCCTCTGGACATTGTGTAGATGGACCTGGACGACATCCTGCAGACTCAAATCAGTCAGAAGGAGAGTCATCGAAACAGAATGTTTTTTGAATATACTATAAAGAAAATCATATTGGAGTAACAACTGATCAAAGACAAGAGAACCTGAGAACTGGTTTCTAGAACTGAGCTTACCAGGGTAAGGGGTGAGGGGGTTGGGAGGGAAACCTGAGATAATGCTGGTGAATGCAGCGGGATGTCTATGCACAAACCCCACTATTGACAGTAACATTTTTTTTTAAAAAGAAAGAAAAATAAAAGCAGACTTTCAGACGATGCTATACCTGCTCTCCCCTCCCCTTCCCCTGCCCCAGGCGTATGGATAGTTATTAAGGACAAAGGAGCTGGGTGCTTCCAGGGAGGAACAACAGCCTCTTCAACAAACGGGTTTGGAAAACTGAACAGCTACATGCCAGAAAGAGAAACTGATGTTATTTCTTCACCGTGCCCAAAGATTAATATAAAATGTATTCAAGACCTAGGTATTGAATCCAAATACACTAAATGCATCAAGGAAAACATAGGAAGAACTATCCATGAGGTGAACCTCTAGGTCTCTTCAATGGCTCAACTCCACTGACAAAGAAAATAAAAGAAAAAGAAACAGGACTACATCAAAATACATCCTTACATTAATGTGCGTGGATTCTAGTTCAGTTGTCAGCACAGCATGGACAACCTAGTATTGCTGGGTCAGCCATGGAGACCCCCAAGCACTCTAGTGAGCCCAAGCAAGGTCTGAAGAGAATTGTATCCTTGGAGCCTAGCATGGAACCTCCAGTCTGGTTAGTATATATATGGTGGAAAGAGAAAAAGATCCTACTGAATGAGGAAGAGTATCTGATAATCCTGTGTCTGATAAAGAGCTAATATTCAAAATATGATTTTGAATAAAATAAATATTTTGTGAATAAAATATTCACAAAGCTCAACAACAAAAGTACTAACAATTCCATAAAAAAGGAAGATGAGTGACTGGAGGCGATATTACAGCAGGTTGGCTGTTTGCTTTGCCTGAAGCTGACCCTGGCTGCAAGGGTCCCTCAAACCTGCCATGAGTGATCCCTGAGCACAGAGCCGGGAGTAATCCCTGAGAAGCACTGTGTAAATGACCCAAAAACAAAAGAAAAGAAAGGAGAACAGGAGGAGGGAGGAGGAGGGGGAAGGAGGAGGAGGAGGAAGAGGAGGGAAGAGGAGGAAGAGGGGGAAGGAGAAGGAGGAGGAAGAGAAGGAGAAGGAGGAGAAGAGGAGGAGGAAGAGAAGGAGAAGGAGGAGGAGGAGGAGGAGGAGGAGGAGAAGGAGAAGGAGGAAGAGGAGAAGGACAAGAAGAAGAACAGATTCTTCCTTGAAGACAAACAGATGGCCAATAGAATTATGAGAATATGTGCATCATCACTTACTGCCAAGGAAATACAAATAAAAATGACAATGAGATATATCACTTCATCAGTGAGAATGGCCCAGATCAGAAATAATGGAGGGCAGAAGACACTGTATAGGGTAAGTGCCGGGTGCAGCTGTGATGACTGGGAGCAGCATCAAAATGACCCCGATGATCCCCAGCACATCAGGGTCTGAGCAGCACTGAACCACCGCCTGCTGGCTGAGTATCACTGGGGACAGAAAAAGAAGAGAGAAAGTACAGAAACACCGAGTGTTGGGAGGATGCTGTGAAAAGAGGACAGCTCTAATTCACTGTAGGTGGGAATGTAGTCTGTTTCAGCCTCTATGGAAAATGGTATGGAGATTCCCACAAAAGTAATGACTACAGCTCCCAGACTACCCAAAGATGTCCTTGTTTGGCAGACAGCTCCCCCACAAACTAAGTCATTAGCATGAAAAGATATATTCACACACCTATGGTCACTGCAGCACCACTTATAATGATTCCAGGAGCTGGAATCAACACAAATGCCAATAGCTGATGCTGTGGTGTGTCTATCCAATGGAACACTACTCAGTTACAAAGAAAAGATGAATTCTCATCATTTGATTAAACGTGGACGAAGTTTCAGGGGTCCTGTAAACTGAAATAAAGTAGTGAGAAGAGGGGCCGGAGTGATAGCAAGGCGGGTAGGGCATTTGCCTTGCACGTGACCGACCTGGGTTCAATCCCCAGCATCCCATAGGGTCCCCTGAGCACTGCCAGGATTAATTCCTGAGCGAAGAACCATGAATAACCCCTGAGCATCGCCGGGTGAGACCCAAAAAGAAAAAAAATAGGGAGAGGCAAATTCCAGATGACAGCTCTTACAGTTATATACTGAAACAAAGCCAGGGAACAGGCAGTACCCAATGACAAGTCTTGGACTTTAAAGAACTGAGGTTACGAGTGGTGGGAGGAAGTTTGTGCTGGAGGTAAAGAAGATGCAGTCTAAAGTGACAGAAGGACAGCAGAGGGTCTTCAACGCTCTGGTGGTGGTGGTGTTGCTGTAGGAATGTTTTACACCATTAACATTTCTGTCACCTCAAATACTATTGATTATAACTCCGAAAATTTCATGTTCTCTGGTCATCTATTAACTGCAAATAATATTTCATTATTGGTAGCTTTTCCTTGCAATTATATTATACTTCAAAAGTCATTTTCCCCATTAGGCACATAATATGATATATTTCATATATTAAAATCTTTGTAATGAGATTTTAGGATAGTCTTGGGTTTCTAGTCTATTTGTAGGAAGTTCCTATTAAGAAATTCAATGAAGCATGGGAACACTATAAGAGTAATTTATTAACACATCAAGAGGATTTAATTTGCTAACACTTTCCTACATGGTAGTCTGAGAGACTATGAAAAACCACATTGCTATAGCATGGAACAGTACAACTGGAAGAAATGTCCATCTTTTTTAGAGCTGTGGGTTCAAATATTCACAATATAAATAATTTTTTGCTTGTAAAAGTACAGTTAGTGCTCATAGTGTCTAATTTATCTAGCCACTTCTATTAAATTGAAGACTATTTGAAATCACAAGCACACATGTGAATCATTGAACAGAAAGTCCTGATGAAAGGAATACTGATGAAACAGACTTAAAAATGGTGAATCTATACAGTAGAACTACTTTAGAAATAGTGAACTGCATTATTTATTTTTTACATGAATAATCTAAAAATCTGTAATTACTAGAGAATTTTTTATTACATGACATAATGAAGTCTATATAGATATTTTAAATTGGGATAGTGTTGCAGTAACAGGTGAGTCAAATTTTTTAAGAGCACATGAGTCACAACTCTCCATAGAATATTCACTGTATCTTTCATCATAAATGCTGTTTCATAGATTTTGGATAACTATTTGGTTTTCATCTCAGTTATGTGCTGAACTCCTTCCAAGATGACATTGACGAGTTCTGTTAATTATTGCTCAGCCCTTGCTCTGGGTAGCATTTCTAACACATAGCAAGTATGCGATCAATTATATATACACACAATATGTGTCTATGTATGTATATTTCTGTTGTTGTTGTCTGAATGACACAAAGAAAAATAAATAGGTAGAAGAAAGAAGCTTTGGCCTCCAAGCTACTTTTCAATATATCTTAGTTGATTTAATAGAAAAATAACCTATGTCCCACATTAACAAATAATCTCAAATAGCACCAGCTTATAAAATGTCAACACTATATTTACTCTACTTGAGAGAAATTATACTATAAATTTCTTATTATGCCTGTTTTACATTATCTTCTATATAATGATTATTCACTTGTCACTTGTTCTCCGTTGTTCATCTACTTGCTCAAGTGGGCACCAGTAACATCTCCATTCAGTGGGAATGAGGTCCATTACTGTTACTGATTTTGGCATATTAGTACACCGCGGGTAGCTGGCCAGGCTCTCCTGTGGCTCTAGGTTCATGCCAGAGGGCCCAGTCTTTTTTCTATGTCAGACCATCAACCATCCAGGGCCCATGGGGCTGGCCCGGTGTAGTCAAGCCTTTCTCCTGTCTACACCTGCCAATGCAGCCAGGCATTGCAGCCACACCTGCAACACCTCGAGGGGCAGGAATGATTATTCAATTAACATAAAACATATGCAGTTTCTCTCCTCACATTGTTAAGTTAGTTTGGTTGTTTTCCACCCAAAGATTATAGCTCAACATTGGCAAGTCATATTAAAAATGAACATTTAAACTCTCTAAAATGGACATAACATGTCATTAGAAAGATAGTCTAAATCCCATAACCCATGCCAATGATTTAGTACATTAGTTTTATACACTAATACTGTTATGCCAGATGCTACTTCAAGTTCTTTAAATTTGTCGACTTACAAAATGCTCACAATTATCACTGTCCCCATTAGGCAGTGAAGAAACTGAGTAAAAAAGAATGTAAAAGTCTTGTTAAAACAACAAAGCCCAATTAAAGGCAAAATTCAGATTTAAATTCATGCAATTTAGTTGCAAAATATTTATTTTTGTAGGTAGGCCACATTTAGTGGTGCTCTGGGCTTACTTCTGTCTCGGTGCTCAGGGATCATTCCTGGTGTCCTTGGGGACCATATAAATACAGATGATTGAGCCTGCTGGGCCATGTGCAAGGCAAGCGCCTAACTGCTGCACTATCACTCTGGTCGCAGCAGTTCTTATTGCTTCTGTCTATTTATATATCATATAGTAACTTATTATTGACTTGTGGAACATACTTTAATCACTCAGATAATCTATAACTACATTTGTTCATGGAGAGCAGGCTTTATGATATAATGCTTTTATCTCCTGAGCCTGAATAAATATTTGCACATGACAAATGGTTAGAGGTTTATATCCAGTTCAACTGTACTAGGAAAACTACTATATTTGAAAGCATATTAATATTCAACTATATATATATACATATATATATATATATATATATATATATATATATATATATATATATATTAGTCAGCCGTGTGGCTGCAGTAAGAGAGAAGCCAAATGATTCTCACATTCCATAATGCCAGAAAGAAAATGATCGATGAGTCAGCAACTATGAGTCGTTTACATAAAATTAAAACAAATCGGAATGAGTAAAAATGTGAAAAATTTAGGACACAGGTTTCAAAGACAAGCTAAGAAACATTCCTATGTAATAATACTACTAATATTCATCCAGTAATCCTTTTATTATTTAATTTTTTATTGACTGAGTTAATATGATTTATAATAATATTCATGATAGTCTCTCATGCACATAATTTCAAGACCACACCCATCACCAGTGTGCCCTCTTTTCTCCAAGGACCCCAACACAGACTAGCAACAAAGGATCAAATGCAGTGTTTCCATATCCCATATACCATATATGTTACATTCAATATGTTGACACCAGCCTGCAATCTGTGTTGATTAAAAAAATTACATGTCAGCCATTGGTCGTACATGCCAGCATCCATGTGTTAAAGGCACTCATCATTTACTCTGACAACTGTGTCAGGAAGGACAGTATTATTCTCCAACTGCAATGGGTAAAGGAGCCTAAGACTATGGAGCCTCAGCCTCAGCAACTCACTAGTGAGCAGAGAAACAGAAACTCAGTTTAGGCAGGTCCAGTTTTTCAGAGAAAGGAGAGAGTAAGAGAAGGTGTGCTGAGCTAAAAAGCCTTCCGTGGGAATAAGTTTAAAGTGGCCAAAGTGTTCATCCCCTGATTCGCAGAGATGCTGATGCTGCCACTGTCCATGAGTCCTCGGCCCACCACTCACCAAAACTACCCATAAACCCTTACTCCTATGGAAAGACAAACCAGACCACCAAGTATGAGAGAACAGAGAGAAATTAGAGAAAATGCATTATGTATGTATTGCTGTGACTTCACATGGCTAAAGTACATAAAGTGTAGGACCTGGTTCTGTTAGCCATTGAGGCTGGAGAGAGCTTTGGTTTTCAGTTCCAAGTTCCTCGCTGCATTTAAAATAATTTACTATCCCTTATACTTCCTCTAAGCCAATAAAATGAGAGAAGGACAAATTTGCTTTTTATTCTATCTCTCATTATCTTCTCATTTTTTTGAGGCCACACCTTTCCGCCCAATCTCATTATTCGTTCATCAATTCATGGCTCCACTTTTCTTTTTCAGAATTTAAGTTTCCAAGGTGTGTGCGCATGTGTGTGTGTTTTCTAGTCAACATGTGATTAATTCATATATACCAAAGAAACAGTTCAATCCATTATGTGTACTAATTTCCTAACCTGAACTGTAAACACTGAATAAAGAATCTGATTTATAAGTAATCACATCTCAAGTACTCATTTTATTTTACTGCTGCTAATACTAATCTGTTGTCTTGGGGGTTAATTAAAAAATAGTTGAGGCCTCCACAGCACTCTGGCTCACCAGGGCTTTGCTCTGTCATTGGAGTGTGCGGTGGGCAGTATATGAAACAGAGGATCCAACTCAGCTCGGGAGCATGAAAGGCAATTCCCCACCCTTTGAGCTAGTTTCTGGATCCAGTTTTTATATTACTACTAAGAACTGACAGAATGCTGATACAGATGTTGATACAAACGGAGAAAATCTCATCACCAACATTAGCTCTGTGCATACAAATTATACACAAATACTTATCCCTTTTCTTTTAAGTATATAGTTTTGTGAAAATAAATTGACTTCTACATAGTTATAACTTACCTTTGATAGATCCCTAAAGTTTCCTGGAAGAGTCAAGTCTAATTCCTCTGATTCATAGTTGGTTAACACCCAGGGAAACACAGGGTACTGGTTCAGATCATTGTATGCGTTCGTCCTAGAAGAGAGAGAGAGAAATGAAAGTGGGTAACACTAAGTGCTTATAAAACTGCTCCTCTACACAGATCTCCCAACTACTGAGTTTCAGAAATAAGTTGCTTTCTGAACTTTGTTTAATGAAAGCACTCTAATAACAAGGGTTTCAAGGTATATACGTAGATGAAAGGAGCAGTCAGAATTACTTTTTGGGAATATAAGATTGTCATAAGTAATGCTAATTATTCAACATCTTTTAATTCTCTCTTCAGGCAAGACCACTCAGCATTTCCTTCCAAGCAGCTATGGCCGTGGGGGTTAACTGTCAGCTACTTATCAAGAGCATAAGGTTAGAAGGGACACTGTCAAGCTTAGGCCATTAGAACTTGACCCACAGTCCTGCCATGCTCTGCTTTTCTCCCTCTAATGGTGAAACAGTGGCGTCTTGGAAGTTACTTGGAAGCAAGGGTCGTGGGAGCGATCTGGGAGGGAGGCTGCACACTGCTCAACTCTGACAGTGCTCTACTGCCTTGAGCATTTACCTAGGAATTCTGTCGCTGGCCACAGCACACCATAGTGAATTTGGCCATTATCATATATACTTCAAAATAGTCTAGAGCCAGTACAAAAAAAAAAAGTACAGATGCAAAAGCCAAATACATTTTTACCCCATTTTTTTAAAGTTCTCCAATTGAATTTTCTTTTTTTGTATCACGTTGTTTCATCGCTTGGAGTTGTTGTTTATTTACTTCTCTTCAGAGGCTGTGCCCCACAATGCTTAGTGGTGTGGATGTGCCTTTAGATGTGTTGGTGTTGGGGCAGTGGTGTTTGTGGGTTACCTAGGGTCAGACCCAGCAGAGAGTGGACAATGTGCAGGGTCACACCCAGTATGTAGATAAAATTATTTACTTTAGGGGGCTGGAGCAATAGTCTAGCAAGGAGGGCATTTGCCTTGCACTTTCGGTCAACCCAGGTTTAATCCCCAGCATCCCAAGTGGTCCTCCGAGCACAGCCAGGGTAATTCCTGAGAGCACAGCCAGGGAGTAACTCCTGAGCATCGCTGGATGTGATCCAAAAAGCCAAAAAAAATTCACTTTATTAAAAATGAGTTATGATCAGTGATCATGGATAACTTTATAAATTTTCAGTCACATTCAACTAAAAATTTTTAGTTGAATGTGACTGAAACTATTTTTATTAATTTATTTGTTTAGTTTTAGAGTCAGCCACATGCAGTTTTGTTGAGGGCTTATTCCTGCTCTGTACTCATGATCGCTCCTAGAAGTGCTTGGGGACTATTTAGAGTATCAGGGATTGAATCCTGTTCTACTGTGTGCAAGGCAAGTGTCCTACTCATTATACTATTGCTCTGGCACTGTACCTCAACAATATTTAATGAGGATTAAATATTGGTGCACACATCACAGCATTAGCAGTAACACAGAGAATGCATACAATAGTTTGTTGTCAACATGTAATATCAAATAATGTATCTTCTTGAGCAACTGGGAAGTGTGCTGTGCAATAAGAAGAAAAGCCACCACAATTTAAGTCATAGCTCAATGCTGTAATCAGTATTAAATGTAATCAATTTATTTAGTAAACATGTATCGGGTGACCATCTTGTCTGATTATCTGTGTGACTAGTTTCCAACAAACCACACACATTTTCGGCACGTATGTCAACATGGGTATATTTTTATATATGTCGGCAGTTGATAGAGGGCAGACCGCTGCTCTCACTTTTGTGTTTCCTAGAATGAGGCAACAGTAAGTTAGGCTGGTCCCTTTGTCTCTCATCATTCTCCCACTATGGCACTTAGGCAGATGTGTGAGAGCTAATATGTGTCACTGTTTACGTATCTGTCTCTCCAAAGGTTTATAAATTCATGTAAAGTCTGGTGTTTGTTATTCTTAAAGCTCTCTGTTTGGGGTACATGTGGTTTGCCCATTAATGTTTAACAAGAGTGAAGATTATATGATAAAAAGGAACAAAATGGATCTAAGTTTTTCTAAAATGACAAACATAAAGCTAGATAGAGAAGAGAAATATTAACAGAGTTGGAGGACAAAGTAGCAAAAAACACAGAGTAAATATGGGGTGGGGGAAAAGACGGACAGAGAGAAAGGGAAAAACATTAGGAATGTGTATGTTAGAAGAAAAGGAAATGGGGGCTGGAGGCGATAGCCCAGTGGGTAGGGCGTTTGCCTTGCACGTGGCCGCCTGTGCCGGCCGGGTTCGATCCCTGGCATTTTATATGGTCCCCTGAGCACCGCCAGAAGTAATTCCTGAGTGCAGAGCCAGGAGTAACACCTGAGCATTGCTGGGTGTGACCCAAAAAAAAAAAGAAAGAACAGAAGGAAATGTCTGCAGCTGGTAGCTCAGATGGAGGACTGAATACTTCAACTATAAAGAATACTGAAAGAAATACACAAGAACTAGGACTCCTTACTAAAGTCTTTGTCACATGAAAGTTCTAGGCTAAAGAAGACACAATACAAAATGTAATATTTAAAATTATAAAATTTATTACTGATAATTGGGAATATGTTACTCCAGGACACATTATTATTATCAGTATTTTCTCTCTACATGTAAATAGATTGACTAAGAGAAGTTATTTTTGGGGTTCCAACTGAGCCCATGATACACTTAGCATGCTGCCATTTTTCTGTGTTTATCATTCTATTTAAATATCTGTGGATTTTTAATGAAAAGCAGGTCTTGTACTATGTAACCATATTATTATTAGGATATATTAATTTAATAACCTATTACTTTATTTCTAAAAAGATCAATTGATGGAAATTAGAATGCTGTAATTACTTTTAAACCTTTGTTTTATAACACATGTTAAGGGAAGACTGTCAAAATAAACAATTTTCATTAACTGAGAATTTAAGTGTATCATATAAATGCTAACAGCAGAAGAAAAAAAGACCATATTTGGAGACATTAATCTTTTGATTTTGGTGAAAACTACTTTCTAATCAAGGAGAAGACATAATGGTGTTTTAGGAAAATATATATAGAAAAATATTATTATTTTTTACACAGGCACAGCAATTGACTGATATGTGACAGCTCACGGCAATTGCTGTGTCCAGCTTTTTGTACTTTACTTTTCACATGATCAAAAAAGTTTCTCTGAAAACAAGTACTAAGTAAAATTTAGCGTTTCAAAAGTATTAAATCTTAGACATCATTTAAATTGCAATAAATACAATAAACTTTGTGAATAAATGTACTCACGCAGTGCCATTATATAATTTTAAGATAAAAATTTTTTACATAAAAGACTTACAATGTACAGTTATATGTATGTATATTAGAATTTCATTATACATTCTATGTATATTAGAATTACAGTGTACAAGGTGTTTATTTATATACATTAAAATAAAATGCACAATGTGTTTAAAAACCACATAGATTAAAAGAGTGGTTAGGAATTTTAAACCATGCATTAATAAGTTTTAAACGTTAGTTCGCATTATTACTTTATTTTATTGAGTATCTCTGTGAGACAAAAGAACTATTTATGAAACTATCTCCACTCCCAAAATAAGCGAATGATTTCCAAAGTATTACCTATGAGGTGCTAGAATATCTGGGGGATTTTTTTATCAACTTTTTCTTTAGGCTACTGAATTTTAGAAAATAGACCTGCTTTGTAATTGATGGAATTGTTTTTTAGCAGTGAATGTGCAGATATTCTCTCTCTCTCTCTCTCTCTCTCTCTCTCTCTCTCTCTCTCTCACTAACTATACCTACAAGGATTTATCTTAGAGAAGGTGAATATTAAATATTGCAAGTCTATGACATTAATCTACTCAAACAATAAAAGCGAAGCACAAATAAATGAGATCTCAGAAACTGGATATGTTCCTTCACTTAGAAAAAAAACTTTTTTAATTAAACCATCCAATTTAATGTTTTTATATGGCACTTTAGTTTTGAAGGTAAAGTGATCTAGAGACAGCTGACAAAGAAATTATAACTGCAATTCCTTGGTGAAAATGTTAATGACAGCAAAATATTGTTTAATTAGATGATCGCGGCATCTGGATTAACAGTCTTTAAGAGCGATGTTCCTGTGCTTGTCTGCTTCTTCACACTTTACAGACATTTTGTCATCTCTAGGTCATTAGGAAAGAATTTTTAATGATTTTTCTAGAAGCAAGCAGTTCAAGTTACATCTAATTAGATGACAATAATCAGCCTAACACATGCAGTAGCTAAATATATACATAATTAACCAGAGAGGGCTTGTACATCACGGGGTAAAAAGTGGAAAATGCTAAACAGGAGAAAAGGTTGGGGTTGGGGAAGTTCTGCTGAATTCATTAGCTGATAATATGAAAAAAAAAAACAACTAAAAACCTTTAAAAAATTCCTAAGCCAAATGGGATCATTTACACTAAGCTGTGTTAGTAATCACTCAATTTTTTTAAAGCAAGAATGTCATATTTTAATATCTTGTTCACAGTATAAATAATAAAGTCCAAAATGAGGTATAGGTTCTATCAGACTACTATGAGGAGGAAATAAGTTTAATTCTAGAAATTAGAGGTTGAAATCACATTTCTAGTGATTTCTAGTGATTCTAAGCATCATTAAAATTCTTCCATGTAATCTTCTAAAACTCGATGTTCTTTGCAAAGTACAAAAGAGATAGAGTAAAATCCAAAATTCAAGATAATTAGCTCATATCACATCTTAGATGTTTGTATAGTTAAAGAAATTCACATCATATAATAATACTGAGTGAAATGAATTATGAAAAGTAGAATGTGAGCTTTTATGTATAACAGTTTCTCAATGACAAACTAATGCACAGAAAAATCACTAAAATGTTTACCCTGGTGTTTATGCTGATGTGCAATTAATGTAAAAAATTATACTTTCCTAAAATTTGTTTCATAGTAACTACTTATAATCTTATAGGCAAAATTCCATGAATTGTTTGTATTTTTAAAAACCATGTTACCTGTATAACAAACTTCCATAACTATGAAGTGTCTTTATAAAGCCTTCACACATACAGTAAAATCTGTTTGTTTGTTCTTTGTGCTGCTAGTCATTTTCCTGAACACCTACCAAGAATAACCACTATGTTTGTTTCCTAAAACCAAAGATCAATAAGTATGCATCTCTACCTCTACTAATTCTACGAATGCAGAATTCTTTATATGTGACTTATTTTGTTCAACATTATGTTTGAAAGATTCATTCATATAGATGTATTTCAAATCAAGATGCTTCAAATAAAATTATATATATTATATAGTACATGAATCATATACATATATTATTCCATATGCATTATATACACAATGTATGTACATATAATGCATACATATATAATGTATGTGCATATAGATATATACATTATATATACTTTATGCTTTATATTATATAGTTTTCTAGACTACAGAATAGAGTACTCTATATATTATTGTATACAATGTATATATAACATATACATTACATGAACCCAAAGCCATGGCAGAGCCTGGCAAGCTACCTGTGGTATATTTGATATTTGATATGCCAAAAACAGTAACAATAATGGACCTCATTCTCAATGAATGGAAACATTACTGGCACCTGCTCGAGCAAATGGTTGAACAATGGAAGACTAGTGATACAAGTATACATTACATGTGTATATAAAATATATACATAAAGATTTTATGAGGTATAAGTTATATATGTATAACATATGTGTAAATATACATATATATCATAAAATCCTCATCCAAATGTGGAAACAGAAAATACTGCTTTCTTAATCAGATTCCAAGTCTGTATCTTTCCTCTTTAATCTAGAAAGCTTGATGGATTCTAGTAAATTCACATAAAAGATCCACAAAATCATGCAGAAACTTGAAGAGCACGCATATTAAATTGGTTCAGGTTGATGGGTATCTACTGATTAAAACTGCCCCCCTCTGTCCCACCATACTAAACTTGAATGTGATGACGTAAAGCTCTGAGGTATTCTTACCAAAGAGACTTAAGTGATTAACTCTAACTAACTGCAGGGCTAGCCACAATGTGTAAAATAAGAGGGAGAGAGTGCAGAGACAGAGAGAGAGGGAGAGAGGAAAGAGAGGAACTGGGTACCTGCTATTAAGGCGGGGTGGGGGGATGGGAGGGGAGGGGACATTGGTGGTGGAAATGGGGCACTGGTGGAGGGATGGGTGCTGGATACTGTATTACCAAGAACCAATTAGAACACCTTGTAATTGTATGTTTCACGGTGGTATAATAAAAAATTAAAAAAAAAAAAAGCTCTGAGGTATTCTGAACAGTGTTCAACTGCCAACCAGACCGTGCTAGAGAAGAAGGTGGCTACAGGAGTGACTTCCGTGGAGATCACACCCCTGTGTGTCTGCAGGCCTTTCAAACACAGGAGCAAGGCAGTGATTTGCCAAGTGTAGGTGCTGGGCCAGAGGCATCAGTGCCATGCAGAGACTTGTCAGAAATGAATCTTTGTGCCCCTGACCTGAAGCAGGCCCTCTTTGACGTGGGACATCATCATCTGTGTCTCAGGGAAGACTTCTAGGTCTAGGTCGAGAGTAGTTACAAGTCCCTGTCCTCACTGGAGTCACTGTCACTGTGAGCGCCCACTCACCCAAGGCCCTGTACGCTCCCCCAGATGGTGGCAGGCAAGGAAGGCCTGACCCTGTTGCTTCAAGGCAACACATCTTTGAAGTGTCATGCTCCCGCTCAACCCTGGAGGTCTGCTGAGCCCTTTGCTGCGTCTTCTGTTCAGTTTTACTTCTTCACTCTCCAGAAGATGCTACCCCTAAGGGGATTCTTCAGGAAAACTCCTCAAGCAAATCTCTGTCTCAGTCTGTTTCTATGAAAAGGAAACAGCTGAAGACAGTGCCAAAAATCACATTAGTACCGAGTAACTGCAAGCCTAGCTCTAGACTTAGAGCATCAGCATCTACAAATGTGCGCAGATTCTTCTGGTGAAGCAAAAATCATAACAGATATTTGAGAAAAGTCATTGTTTGGGTATTCAGATAGTCAAGTATTCGTTTGTGTAGTTCCTGACAAGCATTCAATCTTTGCAGTTTGCTACCAAGACTTCTCTATAAAATTGTCATCCAAATCATCATTGCTGGTGTTCAGTACAAACGGCAATTCAGCCTTCAACCTTAAGGTTGATGGCTGGGATAGAATGATCAGAAACACATCCGGGATCATGACTTCAGGATATTTATATTCCTAACTTGCTCCAACTCCACTGTACTTTTGTATAAAGGCTCCTTTTTCCTGGATAATCATCTACAGATGACAACAGCTTTTACAGCTTCATTTAAAGTCCCGTTTTCTCTGAGGCTTCTCCTGATTAGACTATCTCCTACTACTCTCACTTCTCTACACCCCTTTAGCTCTTGCAACATTTCTATTTCTAGAGCTGACTCAAAGCGTAGTATCAGCTGTCTTAAAATGTCCTTATGTATATTTTATTTACCCATCTACTTGTACATGCTCTGAATTTCTAGTCACTATTGTATACTTCTTTTCTATTCCATAACTGATAGACTTAATATTCACTTAACATTGTAAAGGAAATACACATATATTCTTTTAAAAATGCCTATATATTTCTTGTATCATCAAATAAAACAAACAGACTCTGGCTATTTGAAAGAGAGTAAGAAGACATTCAAATCTCCTTTACAATTTGTGAGCTCTGGCTCTAAACCCCAAAGACTGTCCAACCAGAGAATAAGAGATGTCTGTATGCTCATGGGGGGAGAATAAAGGATGCATATATGGTCCATGGGCTTCTTTCAGTAAGGAAATAATGTAATCTCTGTGCAGATTTCAAACCTGCTAGTGTCAAAGAAAGAGTTTCCCAAGAAGCAAAAAACATGAGGTCGGTTTTATCTATGGGTGGTAGAATATTCTCTGGGCCTTATTTCTGTCATGAAAAAATCAATGGGAAGGGACAGAGATAGGGAAGTGTTTTAAAACTACAAGCCAGATAGTAGCCCATCCAAAAGCATAAATAGAATTGTATCTTAGGATCTTAGAATCCAGAACCATTAATATGAAACCAGTTGGGCTGGAGGTGAGCTGAAATGAGGTATGTTACTATCTTTCAGTTTTACATTGACAGTTCCCAATGTCTAGCACAACCAAGAGAAAAACAGAAATTTGTGCCCATCTATGACTTTTAGTAGGGACTGAGAATGGAAAGACAGATAATGAATAGGTAATGGAAAGATTTAACATGGAGACTATGTAAAAAAGTTCAGGAGAATGTGAAGATAATGCTGTTCAAAAAATTCAGGAGGAGATACATGTAGCTGAAAATTTCATGCTTAGTTAACAAGAAGAAAATTTCAACAGTATTAATCCTTCTAAATATGCAATGGAGTTTATGAATCCTGAGTAATCACATTGACAAGAATAAGCAATGAGGTGAAAGATCTTATTATACATGGGAGTGACTAGACATGTCAATTCATTCCTTTTGTTCAATGTGAGAAAAACATTTAGAGTATTCAAATGTAGCACATACTAGCAGGAAGTGATGCTGGAACATGGTATGACTGAAACCCAATCATGAACAGCTTTGCAGTTATCTATCTCATAGTTATATAATAACATTTTTCTAAAAGGTGGCGGGTTTTAACCCTGGCCTGCCACCCCAGCAGAGCCTTGCAACAAGCCAGACGACCCCACTCCATGAGGGCCTCCATTTTCCACATCCGGACTTCTCTCTCGTCAGAACTCCACCCAGTAGACCAGCCTATCACAGCCCAGCTCATCGAAGTTCCACCCTGCAGCAGTCTTTTTTTAAATCCGCTCAGGTATGCCGGGCCAGAGACTCACAGACATGGGGAAGAGCTGCTACTGGCTCTCCCTGTGCCCAGCCGCTCACGCAGGCACCCAGGGAGGGATGGTGGGTTCTAGCCCTGGCCTGCCACCCCAGCAGAGCCTTGCAACAAGCCAGACGACCCCCACTCCATGATGGCCTCCATTTTCCACATCTGGACTTCTCTCTCGTCAGAACTCCACCCAGAAGACCAGCCTATCACAGCCCGGCGGCCGTGGCGGTTCATCAATAAATGCTGGACTTAGAGATGCCTACAAGAGTATGCTACCTGCACGGCAGAGCCTGGCAAGCTACCCGTGTTGTATTTGATATGCCAAATACCAGTAACAATTATAGACCTCATTCCGAGTGGATTGAGGCTCTTTATTTCCTGGAGCAAGCAGATGCCCTTGGGCTCTACTAGCATGAGACAGGACATATGGAGATATTTGCTCGAGCAATTATATTAGACCAAACATTATTATTATAACATATTATTAAACACACCCGCATGGCAAGCCTGGCAAGCTGCTCATGTTGTATTTGATATGCCAAATACCAGTAACATTTATATTAGGTCATTCCCATGACCTAGTATAATGGTTTGAAGCTCTTTATGTTCCTGGAGCGGGAGGATGCCTTTGAGTTCCTAATAGCATGAGGCAGGACATATGGAGATATTACTGGTGCCCGCTCTAGCAAATAGATGATGAACAGGAAGATAGTGATAGTGATAGTGATTATTAAACACATTAAACAAACAGTTGTTGGAAAGAAGTCATGTCTAAGAGATTACAGCTAAGAATTCTTCCTCTTTCCTAGAACACAATGTTAGCAGATTTGG
>JAJIBD010005489.1:0-60715 GCA_021461705.1 Cryptotis parvus | reverse complement strand
CACTGTGTACTTTCAGTATATATAATATTATGTATTCTATAGCCAAATCTTATAGATTAATATTATTTTTATTTTGTCGATTAAATTTATATTTGAAAGCATATGTAAAAATATCTTTTTAAAAACTGGCATTTACTGATTTAGTTCATTCATTTCAGTTAAATTTTAGGCACTAGGTTTAGTAAGAAAATGACAATGCTTCCATGAAGTATTCTACAAAACTGCTTCCAGAGACAATTTTATTTTTGTACATCCTCCTACCAGAGATCTATGTTAGACCATTTTAGCCTCACTGTGAGTATATATATATATGTTCTTTTTAATTGTCTTCCATAATACAACATTCAGATGCCCTGTAATATATTTGAAGCTTGATGAATATTATAGAAATTCCCTTTTAGTGGGTGAGAGATATAACAAGATTTTGCCCGTGAGTTAGTCCAAACAACATACCTCACATTTTTCCAGTAGGATGTACAACAAGAGCTAAAATGAGGGATTAGAGAGATTGTACAACTGGTAAGGTGTACAACCCCTGGCACATGGCTGACCTGGGTTCTCGGAATCTCGGGCATACCATACAGTCCCCTGAGGTTTCACTGCCAGGGGATAGCTGAGCCGAGTCAGAAGTAAGCCCCAAGAACTATAGTGTATGGCTCCAAACAAAATAAGCAAAACCCTTTAGAACTAATAATATGAGAAGCTACCTCTTCAAGCTAAACTCCACAGTTAATGCCATAACTAATGGTTAAACATGGAAACCTTCCCTGCAAGACCATATGCCCACATTTTCTTCACTAATGTTCAATTGAGCTTTGGAAGCTATAGTCACAGTAATTATGAAAGAAAAAATATTTTAAAGGTATTCAAATTCAAAAAAGAAGTAAAACACCCTTGTTTTGGAAATAATATTATTACAAATCATTTTCAGATTAAACTATATTATATATGTAGAAGAACCCAAAATACTGCAAAAAGAACTCCTAGAAATAACTAATCAATATAGAAAATATCAAACCCTGAGAGACTTTTACTTAGATATATAAGCATCAAGTGAAGTTCTATAAATATAACAGAGAACACATTAAAAATTGGAGAGGAGATGACAGATACTTCCTCAAAGAAGGCATATAGAGGGCAACAGTGATGTGAGAAAAATAAATTCTTATATCAGAAAATAAAAATCAAAACAATAGGACTTAGTGCACACAATGAAAATGGCCTATATGAAAATATAACAGTATTGGTGGGGATGCAGTCATAAAGGAACCCTCATTTCACTGTTTTTGCGAATATTACCTGGATTCAACCTTCATGAAAACGATATGGAGACTTACCACAAAATTAAAAATTGAACTTCTATAATACCCAGAAATTCCATTATGTGACATCTATCCCAAGATCACAAAATATTAACTTGAACAGTTATGCATGCCTGTGTTCATTGCAGAGTTGTTGAAATAACCAAAATCTGGAAGCACCCAAATGTTCAATAGTTCTTGATTAGATAAAATATTGTGGTATAGATAAACAGTGGAATACCACTGTTGCAAGAAAATATAAAATCTTGCCTTTCACTACAATTTGAACGGGGCTAGAAAGAGGTTATGTTAAATGAAATAAGTTAGAGGGGAGAAAAACAAATAGGGATAAACTTACTCATATGTGGTATATAAAGAAACAAAGAAAGAGAGCAAAAAAAAATCTAGAGAGCTAGTTTAGGGGATTAGGGTCTTGTCTCACCACAGTTTTGTCCTTTGCATCATATGTGGTCTCATGAGCACTTTGAGGAATGACCCTCTGAACACAAAAGTCCAGTGTAGCTCCTGGAGCAACAGTAGGTATGGCCCCCAAACAAGCAAAATATCAAAAAAAAAAAATGGAATGGAGAATATGTAGTGACAGCAACCTCTTAGACCTTGAATATAGTACTGTGATTGCTAAAGTGCAAGGGCAGGGGATGGGGAAACAGCAGAAGTAGACTAGAAGTGACAATAAGATAAGTGCAGGACCTTGGTGCATTTTTGGTGGTAGTGGAAGAGCAGCAGTTATGTCTGTCATAAACAGAAATTTAGAGCATTGTGACCATAGTTCCTCAATTACGGTAAGAAAAATTGGAGTAGTGAACTTTGTTCATTAACTTAAGAAAAAAAGAGGCACATCCCTCATGATCAGTTCACTTTGGGGCATTTCTCCACTGTATAAGTAACTTGTTCAAGTCTATTTCCTTGGCTACTTTTTTTTTAACTTTTTGGGTCACACCGCGGCAATGCTCAGGGGTTACTCCAGGCTCTGCACTCAGGAATTATGCCTGGCAAAAGTTAGGGGGACCATATGGGATGCGGGCATTGAACCTGGGTCAGCTGCATGCAAGGCAAATGCTCTACCCACCGGGCTATCACTCTGTTCCTCCTTGGCTACATTATGGGGCTCTTGAAGACGAACAAGGGTGCTTAAGGAAGTGCTCAGGCAGCCAAGCCAAGCCTCCAGATAAAATAACTCACCTTCCTGCTTATACTGTCCACCCTTACTTTCTCAAAACAATGAGTGTTTGTGTTTTTCCTATGTTCACATCATACCTCTACACTAAACCTCTAGTTCATTATGTAAATAAAAACAACAGTTGTGTATGTGAAAGAAGGTTATATCTTTTATAAATTTGAAAAATGGGGTTGGGAAATTAAAGACTAGTTTATTTCCATAGACATAAACTGTGCTTTCATACAAGAAATAATAACGTTTTTAAAAAGTGGAAGACTATAGGTTGTCTCTCCATACTGAGCACACAATCCTATGCAAGTACACAAATGATGCTGAACAGAATGTGTATTACATAGCCAACCCTAAAGCCCTGCCCTGAATATTCACTCGGCAAATTTATGATAGAACTTTAAGCATCATTATTTTTTTTAAGCCTCTAAGGGAGCCTTTTGGGAAAAGCCTAAAAAGGAATATAATTCCAATTCTTTATAATGAAAATATTATTTTTCAATAAGATATAAAATATTTACTATGTGCCAGTGATGGTGTTCTGGGTGATTTGTAGATATTACTATGACAGTGTAGTGTTTAAAAATGCATTTCATTCTACATCAGCAATTATTTGAGCAGTTTATCAAAACATTTAAAAAATATCCAACTCCAGTGAGTATAAAAAGGACTATTTTTTTAAAAATGTGCCCTGAGTATTATTAGATTTCTATGAGTTTTGTCAAAATACTCTTATTTATATTTTCAAACCAAATGGTAAATTTTGATCACACGTCAGGAAATGGGGAATAATATAAAGATATTAAAAGGACACATGATATTATTATTGTCATGTTTATTTAATTTACCTACACAATTTTATTTCTTGGGGGTTCTACTATATGTACTTGAGGAATACTTGTTGTCATCTGGAATTTAGTATATAAATGTTCAAAAATACCTAAATCTCAGTCTCTTGTTAATAGGAAAAAACCTTTTTCTGACAATATTTCAACCTTCTTCCTTAAGTGGTTCTCACCTTTCTGTACCCAAGACCATCTCACCAGCTTTTCCATGGAAATCTTTGGTCTCATTCAGGGCCAAAGCCACCCCTTTTTGTTTTTTTTAATTAAATCACCGTGAAAGAGATCATCACAAAGCTGCTCATGTTTGGGTTTCAATCACACAGTGTTCTGGTACCATTCCCTCCACCAGTCACATGTCCCAACATCAATGTCCCGGTTTCCCTCCCACCCACCACATGCACAACCTCTCTATGGCATGCACTTTTGCTGCCCCACCCCTTCGCTCTTGCACATTGTGGTTTGAAACACAGACATTGAAGGTTTATCATGTATGTCCCTTTACCTACTTTCAATATTCAGTTCCAGTCTAGCGTTACGATTTCCAACTATTAACTGTGAAATAAAAGTCCCTTCTCTATCTTACCTACCTTATGCCCCCTACACACACACACACACACACACACACACATATTTTTGGTAGGTTTCAACCATTGACAAGTCCTTCTGACCTCTGTTTTCCCTGGCCTTGGAATTTAGTTTCATACTTTTTTTTATATTCCAGAAATAAATGCAGTCATTCTATATCTGTCCATTTCCTTCTGACTAATTTCACTCAGCATAATATTCTCCATGTACATTCATTTAAAGGCACATTTTATGATTTCATTTTTCCTGATTTGCATGATTTCATTTCTTCTCCCCATTTTATTGATGGGGTTGGATGTTTCCTGCATGGTAGAATACTATGAAGCTGTTATATGTACCATAGTTTAAATGTACCATAGTATAGATGCACCCATAGTTTCTTTATCCAGTTAGCTGTTCTTGGACACTGAGGTTGTTTCCAGATTCTAACTATTGTGAGTAGTGCTAAGTATGACAGCCAATGGTGTTTCTGCTGTGTGTTTTGGGCCCCCAGGATATATTCCCAGGAGTGGTATTTCTGGGTCAAATAGGTGCTCACTTATTTTGAAGAATAACTTGTTTTCCAAAATGGGCTGGACCAGTCAACATTCCACCAGCAATGAATAAGAGTCCTTTTCTCTCCCTGCACCTATGCCAGTACTGGTTGTTCTTGTTCTTTTGGATGTGTGCTTTATTATTATTATTATTATTATTATTATTATTATTATTATTATTATTATTATTATTATTATTTTTAGTTTATTTTAATATATTTTTATTATACCACCATGAGATAAACAATTACAAAAATGTTCATGTTTGGGTTTTAGCCATATGGTGCTTCCAGCGCCCATCCCTCCACCAGTGCCTGTTTCCCACCAACAATGTCGCGATTCCCCTCCCCGTTCCTAGCCTGCCTCTATGGCAGGTTCTTTATCTCTTCCTCTCTCTCTCTCTCTCTCTCTTTTCTCTCTTCCTTCTCTTACATATTGTGCATTGTAATACGTAGAGGTTATCATGTGTATCTTTTGCCTGTACTTAATGCCCAGTTCTATGTGGGTAAAGCACTTTTCAACAATTATTGTGTGTGCTGGTTTCTGTGGTGTGAGATGATATCTTATTGGTGTTTTGATCCTGCATCTCTCTGATGATTAGTGATGATGAGCATTTTTTCATATGCTTTTTGAACATCTGAATTTCTTCTTTGAGGAAGTTTATGTTCATTTCTTCTCCCCATTTTTTGATGGGGTTGGATGTTTTACCTTATAAACGGTATCCACCATTTTGTTGATTATTCTTTTTCTAATCTTGTCTCCTGTTTATCCCATTGTTAGTTCTTCTGTTGCATTTGTTTCTTTTTGCTTGTCATATATAGAAAGATTTCTCTCTTCCATTTATAATCTCAATCTTTTTATTTCTCTTGGGTCTTTCATTCTTATCTATATTCACATTCATGTTATCCTCTGATTCTCCTTTGGCATTCATTGATCAATAATTGATATTCTTCAAAGTCCTTTAGGTTAGGAACATGGGTCAAGTGGTATAGTACATGCTTTACATATGTGAAATCGACAGCATAAGATGCCCATCACCAGCACTGCCAGCTTGGGATGCAGAGCATCACTGAAATTGTTCTCCAGAAAAAAGAACTCAACATCCTATAGAGGGGCTGGAGTGACAGTGCAGCAGATAGGGCATTTCCCTTGCATGCGCACCAACCCAGGTTCGGTCCCTGGCACTCCCAGATTGTCCCCAGAGCACTTCCAGGGTATCTCATGAGTGCAGAGCCAGGAGTAACCCTGAGCATTGCCAGGTGTGAGCCAAAAAGAAAAAATATCCTATAGTACAGGCATCACCAGTGATTTCATGCCAACCAACATGTTGGTTTGAGGTTACATATTCTCTAACTTTTCAGAAAGATAAATGTGTCTGATTTGTCTAGGTGGAAATGGTAGAAAAATTAATTGAATAGGAACAAGGGTCCTATGTTCTCCCATATGATTCTTTAAGATTTATTTGCAGCAATTTATATACCAACCATTTCTTTATCTTGAAAATAGAACATTTAAGATAAAAAAGTCATCTTTGTAAGTATTCCTATACCTAACATCCATAGATATTTAAAGGTTAGAATTGTCTTTTTACTACTCTGTATCTACCATAATATCTATGAGTGAGCTTAAAAACAGTCATTTAATAAATGCAACTTAATAAATTTAAAAAGTTAATGCTGGTAGATAGATAGATAAATGGTGGGCAGGTGATAAAGAGATTATAACTCTCTGATTCTTTCATCTTTATAATCATTCATGATAAAGTAAAACCCCTTAAATACTTAATTTGACCTTTTTATTGATTACTAGTAAATATTACTCTTTCGCTTTTCTTATTTCCTTCCCAAATCTGCTCTAATATTCTCTGCCTTCTTTCAGAAAAAAGCCCTGTGGAATCTATGTGTTCCAATGAATATTTATCTAGTTGCTTATACAACTTTAATTACTAAAAAAAAAGAAATGCTTCAACACTGAGAAGTGTTATGATTTCTTTTAAAAATGACTGGTTTGTATGAGATGAGATAATGTTGCATAACCAAGACCTGAAATATAATTCTCTTCTATGGTAACTGACTGTTTCAATTTTGTGAAATCATTTTCATCAACAATTTGACAGAGAAAGGCAAAAAAGAAAATGATTTCATGTCTTCCAACAGCTGTAGATTTGTGAGCAAAGAGTAAATGGCAGCAGTATATTTGGATCAAAGTGTGAAGATACACTTAATTCTCTTCCAAGAGCCATTAACAGCTCCATTTTTAGATAAAATAATTAATTCCTATGTACACAATCTTCAATGAGATTTACCACTTTCAATTTACAGACCAGGAGTCTGAAGAGATAGTACAATAGGTAAGATACTTGTCTTGTATACAGCTAATGTAGGTTTGATCCCTGGAATTCCGTGATGGTTCCCTGAGTCCCACTAGTTCAGAGCCAGTAGAAGCCCTGAACACAGATGGTGTGGCCCCCAAAACCTAAATGAATAAATAATTTTCCAGGCCCAAAATAAATACCTGAAACAGTTTGTATTAAGATGAGCCTATAGAAAATTTATATCTAGGTTTTCTTTTGGAGGAAGATCAGAATATCTTATTAAAGGACTAAAACTCCTGGTTTCCCAGCAGTTTTCTTCTTTGCTACTCTATGGCTTCCATCACCACTCAAATTCCAATTTTCACATTCTACCTGTAATAGAAGTTGAACATATAGCTTCTTACCAGGGTGATATGGAACAATTAAGATTGGTTTAATATAAATTCTCAAAAATTGGACTACACTTGGCTATGCTAGGGTCTTACTCTGTCAAATTGTTGATGAAAATGAATATGGCATTTCACAGACAACACATCCTATCCATCTTAACTATATTTCCAAGAGTTTGCTGGCCACCACTGATAATCAGTGACCAAATCAGCTGATGTCTAAACTAATGAACAGTAGGTAATTGATGGGATAATTCTGGGTGTTTGTGGTGAGTAAAAGAAGAGATGTTCATCTCTTCTCCATGGTGGTTATAGTTGGTCAGAGGGATGCCTTAGCTAAATACAGGAGGAGAAGTACTTGGCAGAGGAAATGATATGTATAAAAACCTGGAGATCTGGGAAAGTGACATTTTATAAAATAATTTAAAATATTTCATCCAACACCTTGCTATGATGAAGGATGTTGAACCAACTAAGGTGGTGAAAATGGTACTAGAGTGAAGTGAGTTGGATGTAAGAGATGTGAATGAGACTGAATTGAAGTATCTTGGGAGATTGAATATATGAGGTAAGAAAAAGGCGAGGAAAGAATGACATTAAGAATTTTAGTTACTATAAAATGCAAAGACAGAGCAGTATTGAGTCAACATGAGCTGTTAAGTCAAGATAGAGAAACTGGAAAAATAAAGGACTTGTGTGTGAGCACACTAAACTTTCAGTCTCAGGAAAACATGTACAACAATAATAGAAGATGTAGAAGACACCCACAGTCAACATGCACAGAATATGTCTTCATATACAGAAAAGTTATTTCTATCAGAAACTGCCCATTATGTGATCAAAAATTGCTCTCCCTTTCCACCAAGTTATTTTTCTAGTGTCTCTACAATCACATACGGGCCTAAAAAAAATCATCAAATCATAATTGTGTCTTTCTAGAATGCTTGTACTCTCCACCCTCTGTCTACCTCTGTTTTCAGGAAGTTTATAAATAAGTTTATTTTATTATATTTATTGTCATTTTTTGGTAATGCCTGGAGTTACCCATAGCTCTACACTTAGAAATGACTCCTAGCAAAGCTCAAGGAAACATAGGAATGCTAGGATTGAACAAGGGTTAATTTCATACAAGTCAAGCACCCTACATGCTCTGCTATCTTTCTAGGCCCATTTTCAGTTTAAATTTTCAGTTTAAATGACACATGTTAGAGACATTTTTCAGATTTTTAAGATGTAGTCATCTTCTCTGGACATATTCCATGTCTCTATCCTCAGGGGGAAATTTTCACACTGATAATTTTATATATACTGTGTAGCTATTTGATTAAAGCCTTTCTGCCTTGAAGGAAAAAAATTATTCATTAAGATCTCTTTCTATTCTAGTTTTTCTATACTCCTAGCTCTACTATTTACCTGACAGTAGATGCTCAACAAATATTTTTTAAATGAGTGTAAGTAATACTAAATATTTCTATTGAGATGCAGAGAAAGCATTTGACAAGAACCAACAAACATTCATAATAAAATCTCTCAAGAAACTTGGACCTCTGTCTAACAACATGCACAAAAAATCAGATCAAAATGGATTAAAGATCTCAATATCAAGCCTGAATCCATAAAAGTACATCAAAGAAAATATAGGAAAAACCCTCCACAATATCGAAGCTAAGGACATCTTCAAAGAAGAAACACCACTATCAAAACAACTAGAAGAAAAGATAAACATATTGGACTACATGAAGCTAAAAGCCTCTGCACCTCAAAAGATGACCAAGATAAAAATACAGTCCACAGAATGGGAAAGCATATTCACCCAATACCCATCTGATAAGGGTTAATATCCAGGGTATATGAGGCATTGGTAGAACTTTACAAGAAGAAAACAGCCAACCCCATCAAAAAATGGGGGAGAAGAAATGAACAGAAACCGACAAGGAAGAAGTTTGAACAGCCAAAAGGCATATGAAAAAAATGCTCATCATCATTAATCATCAGAGATATACAAATCAAAACAACAAAACAACAATGAGATATCATATAACACCACAGAGACTGGCACAAATCCAAAAGAGCAAGAACAACAAGTGCTGGCATGGATGCGGGGAAAGGGGCGGACACTCATCCATTGTTGGTGGGAATGTCCACTGGTACAGCCTTTTGGAAAACAATATGGACATTCCTCCAAAGACTAGAAATTGAGTTCCCATTTGACCCAGCCATACAACTCCTGGGAAAATACCCTGGGAAGCCAAAAACACGCAGCAGAAACACCATCCATACTTTATATTCATAGCAGCATTATTCACAATAGCCAGAATCTGGAAACAACCAGAGTGCCTGAAAAATTAACGACTGGATAATGAAACTTTGGTACATCTACACAATGGATTATTATGCAGCTGTTAGGAAAAATGAAGTTATGAAATTTGCCTATAAATGGAGGAACATGGAGAGGATCATTTTGAGTGAAATTAGCAGAAGGAGAGACACAGATATAGAATGACTGCATTTATTTGCATGGCATAAATATATCTACATATATATATATATATATATATATATTGCGATACCAATTCAAGGTCAGGCAAAATGTGGATCAGGAGGTCTTGCCAAAGTTGGAAACTACCACAAATGTGTGTGGAAGCAGAGGTTAGGTAAGACAGATAGGGAACAGTGTGCCAATAATTGTCGAAAGTCTATTGCCACATAGAACTTAGCATTAAATACAGGCAAGAAGATACATATGATAACCTCTAAGTATTTGTATTACAATCCACAACATGTAACAGAGGGAAGAGAGAGAAAGAAAGAGAGAAAGAGAAAAGGAAAAAAAGAGATGGAAAACCTGCCACGGAGGCAGGCTAGGGAGAGGGGAGGGAATCAGGGAAATTGGTGGTGGGAAATGGGAACTGGTGGAGGGATGGGTGCTGGAACACTCTATGGCCAAAACCCAAACATGAACATTTTTGTAATTGTTAAAAAATAAATAAAGAAGCCAGTTATTTGGAAAAAAATCTCTCAATGGATTCAGGTCTGATATTGAGATCTTTAATCCATTTTGATCTGATTTTTTGTGCAAGGTGTTAGACACAGGTCCAAATTCATTTTTACATGTAGCTGTACAGTTTTCCCAGCACCACTTGTTGAAGAGGCTTTCCTTCAACATAGAGGAAAACATAGTTTTCCTCTTCAACATACTTCCATAAAGTATGTTGAAGAAAATATAGGAAAAAACCCTCCACAACATTGAAGCTAAAGACCTCTTCAAAGGTGAAACACCATCAATAAAGCAACTAGAAGATAAGATAAACATATGGAACTACATGAAACTAAAAAGCTTCTGCACCTCAAAAGAAACAGTGACGAAAATACAAAGACAGTCCACATAATGGGAAAGAATATTCACCCAATACCCATCTGACAAAGGGTTAATATCTAGGATATATCAGAAACTGGTACAACTATATAAGAAGAAAACAGCCAACTCCATTAAAAATGGGGAGAAGAGATGAACAAAAACTTTGACAAGGAAGAAATCCGAATGGCCAAAAGGCATATGAAAAAATGCCCATCATCACTTGTTGGGGAGCTCCACCAGGGTCCCCGACAGTGCCAGGAAGCGAAGTTCCCTTCTACCTCTGAAGCCGGCGAGGAATGGATGAAAACTCAGGGAACCGATGCAGTTTTAAAAGACTTTACTTATCACAGGTTCAGGCATACAAATCAGCAAAAAGGAAAAGCCGGTGCTTAGGATTCCAGGCTAGAACCCCAGCCACGTGTAGGCCAAGATGGCGGCCACCACGTGTAAAGGCCTTGTAAAAGGAGAAGAAGACAAGACTTCAAAAAGGGTGAGCGCTCACAAAGAGAGAGAGCCCACAAAGAAGCACGGCGAGGAAACCAGCCAGTTTATACCCCTGTAACTCAGACCTTCCTCCCACTGTTATGAAAAGCAGGGAGGGTCCAATGCCCTTAGGTAATCCCCTCCCTGCACCTCACCTAGGGCCTTTACTATGCTAATGTTTTGAGCCAAGATCTGCCTGGAAATGCCTTTATAGGGTAGAGAAGGGGGTTTCTGAGATGGCATGTCTCTGTACCAAAGACTAATACTAATTCCAGTTAAATATTTCTCCAAGCCTTCACAAGTCTCTTCTACTTCATTGTAGTTTTGTATTTTAGTTGCCTTTGAGTATATCAGGGAGCCATGCTTGTTTGCTTGGAAGCAAACAGCATTTCTCTCTGATCTTATTACTTAGGGGTCCTACGTGGCCAGGATAATATGCTGGCAAGATCTAGCTAGTCCCACGATGATTGTGGTAGCATGGTAGAATATTTATACCAGCATACATGGTCAGATAAACTGCCACATTTAGACTACCCCCTTATCTACGAAGTGATTTGCAGGCGGCAATTCAGAGCAGATGTAGCGGCCCTTAGGAGTCCTGCAACAATCACTAATCATCAGAGAGATGTAAATCAAAACAACAATGAGATATCACCTCACACCACAGAGACTGGCCCATATTCAAAAAAGTAAAAACAACAAGTGCTGGCGTGGATGCGGGAAAAGGGGACTCTCATACATTGTTGGTGGGAATGTCGACTTGTACAACCTTTCTGGAAAACCATATGGACATTCCTCCAAAGACTAGAAATTGAGCTCCCTTTTGACCCAGCCATACCACTCCTGGGAATATACTCTGAGAAGCCAAACACCATCAGAAACACAGTGGAAACACCATCTGTACTTTTATTTTCATGTTTTATTTTTCATAGCAGCACTATTCACAATAGCCAGAACCTGGAAACAACCAGTATGCCGAAAACTGATGACTGGATAAAGAACTTTGGTACATCTACACAATGGAATACTATGCAGCTGTTAGGAAAAGTGAAGTTATGAAATTTGCCTATAAATGGATAGACATGGAAAGGATATTGTTGAGTGAAATTAGTCAGAAGGAAAGAGAGAGATATAGAATTACTGCATTTATTTGCATGACATTAGTATATATACATATTATGATACCAAAATCCAATGTCAGGTGAAATGTGGATCAGGATGTCTTACCAAA
The DNA here is from genome assembly GCA_021461705.1 of Cryptotis parvus. NCBI lineage: Eukaryota > Metazoa > Chordata > Mammalia > Eulipotyphla > Soricidae > Cryptotis > Cryptotis parvus. Next base: position 48,487 of record JAJIBD010005489.1, on the reverse strand, counting down.
AATGGAAATTACCACAAACATGTGGGAATCAGAGGTTAGGTAAGACAGAGAGGGGACCATGTGTGAATAAATGTTGAAAGAGCTAATGTCAACCTAGAACTGAGCATTAAATACAGGCAAAAAAATTTCACATTATGGCCTCTAAGTGTATGTGTTGCAACCCACAATATGTGAAGAGAAGGAAAGAGAGAGAGGGAGAGAGAAAAGAAATAAAGAACCTGCCATGGAGGCAGGCTATGGGAGGGGAGAGGGAATGGGGGACATAAGTGGTGGGAAATGGGCACTGTTGGAGGGCAGGGTGCTGGAACACTATGTGACCAAAACTTCCAAACATGAACAACGTTGTAATTGTATATCTCACGGTGGTATAATAAAATATTAATTAAAAAAAAGTAATCCTATCAATGAATAAAAAAATAATTCAATGAAAAATCTCTAAAGAATATGGGAATTGAAGGAACTTTCCTTAATATAGTAAAGTCATTTATCACACCCTCACAGAAAATATTATTCTCAATGGGGAAAAAATTATAAAACCTTCCCACAAAGATCAAGTACAAGACAAGCATCTTGACACTTCCATTCAATATAGTACTGGAAGTACTTTCCCATAGCAATTAGGCAAGGAAAAGATAACAAGTGCATACAGATAGGAAAGGGAAAAGTAAATTTCTTATTTTTTGGAGATGGCATAAAACCATATTTAGGAAATTCTAAGGAATCTACCAAAAAGCTACAAGGAATAATAGAACTGTACAGTTAAGTGGCAGGTTACAAAATTAATATGAGAAAGTCTGTGATTTTCCTATTTAAAAGTAATGAAAGAGATATTAAAAACCCAATTCCATTAACAATTGTGCCGAGAAAATCAACTTCAGATTTTAGGATGCCCACATCACTTTTTAAATAAATAGGTCAAACAATCCTGAAATTCATATGGGGCAATACCTCCCTCTCCCCATCACCATAGCTAACGCGGTCCTTGGGGCAGGGGTAAAATGGGAGGTACCACTCTCCCCATCTTCAAACTGACTACAAAGTGGCACTAATTAAAATAGCATGGTATTGGAATCAAGGCCATACACTCATATCAATGCAAAAGAGTTGAATATCCTGAGACAGTTCCTCTGGTATTTGATCAAGTTATCTTCAAAAAAGGGACAAAAATATAAAGTGGAATAAGGAGAGCCTCTTCAAAAGTGTTGGGAAAACTGGTAAGCTACATGCAGAAAACAAAAAAAAGTAAACAAACTCAGACCTCTTTCTAACACCATGCACAAAAATAAAAGTGGATTAAAGATCTTAATATCAGACATGAATCGATCAGGTGCATGGAGGAAAACTTTGGCAGCACTCCTCATAACATTGACGCTACGTATCTTCAAGGATGAAACACCACTGAACCAGCAAGAGGAAACAAAGTTAAACAAATGGGACTAGGTTAAACTAGGAAGCTTCTGCACTTCAAAGAAAACAATGACCAGTATACAAAGACACCCTACAGAATGGGGAAAATTATTTACCTAATACTCATCTGACAAGGAGTTAATATTCAAGATACATAAGGCAGCAGCAGAACTTTACAAGGAAAAAAAAAAAACAATTCCACCCAAAAATGGAAGACTAGATTAACAGAAACTTCCTCAGAGAAGAAATACGAATGGCCAAAAGGCACATGAAAAAGTACTCCACAACATGAATTATCAGGGAGATGTAAATCAAAACAAGTATGTGATATTATCTCAAGCCATAGAGTCTGACACACATCAAAAAAACAACCACTACTGTCATGGATGCGAGGAGAAATGAACTTTGACTCATTGCTGGTGGCAATGCCAATTGGTCCACCCTTTCTGGAAAACAATGTGAACATTCCTCAGAAAACTAGAAACTGAGCTTCTATAAAACACAGTAATACTGCTGCTGGGAATATATCATAGGGCCCAAAAACACAAAGCAGAAAAGTCATCTGCATTCCTACTTCATTGTAGTACTATTCAAATAGACACAATCTGGAAGAGACACAAGTGCCTGAGAACAGATGAGTGAATAAAGAAACTATGATATATTAACACAGTGGAACATTATGCAGCTGTTAGGAATAATGTACATATGAAATTTGCTTATTCATGATGGCCATGAAGAGTATCATGATGAATGAAATAATTCAGAAGGAGAGACAAACAAAATGACTACACTCAGTTGCAAATACAGAAAACAGCAACAATAATAACAACAAAATCAATATATGAGTATACCCAAAGACAGTAGAAACAAAGGCTCAGAGGACTGGTCCATGTTAGAAAGCTTGCTACAAAGGTGGGGGTGTTGCAATTAGAACAGAGAAGAGAAAGCTAAGACAATAATAGTTGGGAGTGAGCACTCTGGACAAGAACTGAGTGCTGAAAGAAGATAAAATGCTAAAAGGAAAATGATACTGTTTCAATACCATCATTAGTAACAACAGTACCTAAAAAGCAAAATGAGAGAGAGAGAGAGAGAGCAAGAGAGAGAGAAAGAATCTGCCATAGGCTCAGGCTTAATCCATGCATTGGTGGCAGGAAATGTGCACCAGTGAAGGGAGATTCCTCAGAAAACTAGAAACTGAACTTCTATAAAACACAGTAATTTTATATTTATAATGTGTTGGAACATTGTATGGATGAAACCCAATCATGAACAACCTTTTAACCATGTATCTTATGGTGATTCAATTAAAAAATTTTAATATTCCTAATACAAAAATTACCTGAAAAATACAAAATTACCTGAAAATGTTGTTAACTTTAGCAAGTGTCATTGCAGTCAATTCTATTATCAACCACCAATCAGGTGCAAAAGTATTAACCCTATAATTTTCTATAATCCAGTTTCCCCTTCTCTCAATTCCTCATTTTCTGCTGAAGTAGCAGAAATATAATCACTGTTACTTCCCCAGATGGCTTGAGGCATTTTGTGTATCATAAAATCTTTTCCTAAAAGTACGGGGTGGGTTATGGCAAGAATTTTATCTCTTCCAATGGGGGTATTGGAACCACCATTACAAAGCGAACCCAAGAAAGACATAGTTTCTCCCTAAACTTCTTTTCCTATAATAATTATTCCTTTAGGCATTGTATGCACAAAGTTTTAGCAGCATGAATGGGGAAGAGAATAGAAGAAAAGAGATAAAATATACCAACTTGAAGTAAAGACTGAAGCAATATTTTTTTAAATATTATTATGGCACATTTGTTCACTTAATCACAAAAAAAATCACAAAAAAACAGCATGAGTAGATTTTTTCTTTTTCTTCTTTTTTTTTTAGCATGAGTAGATTTTAAATCATATATATTTCCTTAACAGCAAGTAATACATGCTGCCACAAAAAAGTTCAGCATGTGAACACGAAGAGTTTCCAGGGTAGTCTAAGTACTGATACCTTTGTGTCCCCACGGGACAGAGTGTGGTTCCTGAAATACATAGCATCCTAACTTCATCCCAGTTATTCACTACTTAGGAAGAATTAATTATTATGTTTCACCACATCTTCTCCTATGAATGAGAAGGTCCATCAAGACAAGCAATAAAGAACACTTCCCTGGGATTGGAGCAATAGTACAATGGGTAATGCATTTGCCTTGTACACAGTCAACTCAGCTTCAATCTCAAGCAGGCTATATGGTTCCCAGAGTCTGCTAGAAGTGACCCTTGAGTGCACAGAGTGCACAGAGTAAGCCCAGAATACAGCTTGGTGTGACCCAAACAAAGAAACAAACAGAAGTCTTAAAATAAATTTAAAGAAGAGCAATTTCCTTGTTATGTACAGCTACATCTCCTGCGCACGCTTTGATGCCTGGTACAAAGTGCTGGATAAATATTTATGAACAAATTAATATTTTGAAAAGGAAAAGCATGGATGAAAATGTGCAGAATTGAAATCCTTCTAGCCTTCAAATCTCTGTTCGATGCTAAGCCTTTATTATATTAGCAGTTTCTCCCAAAATAAGTTTTTTAGTCTGTTCTCTCCAAATACCTTGTTTATCCCACTTAGAACACTGACTAAGAAGTAGTACACACAGTGGTTAAGGGTGCAACAGCCTTGGAACCAGAATATCTTGTCCTCACTCCAGATGAGGCATTTATAGCTATAGTAATTTGGGAAAACTACTTAAAGTTCCTGAGCTCTACTTTCTCATCTACAAAATGAAGAAAATTATATGGTCAGCTTCATAAAGTTTTGTGAAAATTGATGAGTATGAAAATGCATAGTTCAACAGGCAGCACATAGCAAACATTCAAAAGTTATGTTTTATTCATTCTTATCCAACTTTTTATGCAATGAATATGAAACCTGCTACATTTATTGAGCACATAATTTCTTCTAGGCATGGTAGAAAGCCTTTAATTTTGGTGTGCATAGTAATGCTATTATTGATCCATGGATTATTATTTTACCTATATGTTTTTATGAATCAGAGGTTCAAGGGGATTGTTTATACATAAACAGCTTGAGGTCACATAATTTGTAACTAGATTTATTGCCCTTTGGGCCACTTGGTATTATAGATGCACAGTACACTGTCTCCACTGGACGTACACGTTCATCTAATGTTTCATAATAGGTTGTAAGTTCCATCACAGGCAAGGATTCTATCTGGCTTAATGCTTTCATCTAGCTTAATGCTTTCCATGCCAATGCAGGTAAATATTAATTAAATGACTGAACAAAGTATGAAGGAATTCCAAAGTTAAATTCCATCAAAGTCAATGTCTTGTCCAAGCTCTTAACTTTACAGTCATTTCTTACATGCATTTTGAATTTTAAAAATCTATTTTATATTATACGGCACTCAGCTGATACACACAGTCAAAAGGCAGCATTCCCCTATCATGCAAACAGATCCATTGTACTGCCAAGACTATCCGCATGTTGAATTGGTCATCAGAGACACCACATTGTAAAAATGTATTATTGTGGCATCAGCAGCTTGGAACTACAATTCATTAGTGCCCCCACACATTCAATATTTGAAAAAAAAATGTTGTGCTAGGTGAACTAATCTTCCTCAGAAAATACCGATGGCAGCCCCTACTTAGACTGATCATGAAAAAATGTTGATACTTCAGACATCAAGTGGGAGCCACTGTAAGAGCTCTGGAAAGGAAATGACTTTGACAGAAAGAGTTGAAAAGCTCATAAGACCACAATCAGACATGGACAGCAATTCTTAAAATCTAATGCATGGGGACCATCAGTAGCACCAGAACCCACTGGCAACTCTGCAGTTGTCCAGGGGCGCTGCGCCGGGGTCCCCGACAGTGCCGGGAAGCGAGTTCCCTTCTACCTCCGAAGCCTGCGAGGAATGGATGAAAACTCAGGAATCCGATGCAGTTTTAAAAGGCTTTACTTATAACAGGTTCAGGCATACAAATCAGCAAAAGGAAAAGCCCGGTGCTTAGGATTCCAGGCTAGAAACTCAGCCACGTGTAGGCCAAGATGGTGACCACCACGTTTAAAGGTTTTATAAAAGGCTTCCAAGGGGAATGAGCGCTCACAAGGAGAGATCCCACAAAGAAGAAGGCCCGGAGAGCCGGAGCCGGCTAGTTTATATCCCTGTAACTCAGACCTTCCTCCCACTGTTATTGAAATCAGGGAGGGTCCAATGCCCTTAGGTAATCCCTCCCTGCACCTCACCTAGGGCCTTTACTATGCTAATGTTTTGAGCCGAAATCTGCCTGGGAATGCCTTTGGAGTGTAGAGAAGGGGGTTTCTGAGATGGCATGTCTCTGTACCAAAGACTAATACTAATGCCAGTTAAATATTTCTCCAAGCCTTCACAAGTCTCTTCTACTTCATTGTAGTTTTATATTTTAGTTGCCTTTGAGTATATCAGGGAGCCATGCTTGTTTGCTTGGAAGCAAACAGCATTTCTCTCTGGTCTAATTACTTAGGGGTCCAGCGTGGCCAGGCTAATATGCTGGTAAGATCTAGCTAGTCCCACGATGATTGTGGTAGCATGGGAGAATATTTATACCGGCTAGTACAGCATACATGGTCAGATAAACTGCCACATTTAGACTACCCCCTTATCTACGGAGTGATTTTGCGGGAGGCACTCCAGAGCAGATGCAGCAGCCCTTAGGAGTCCTGCAACATGCAGTGATGCAATTTCTCCCTCTCTCAGCCTGCTCTTCATAATCAGAAACTCTGACATAGAGTTCTGGACTCCGTGTGTTAACAAACCCTCAGGAGCTCAACTTTATAGCTACTGCTTTAGATTATATATTCATAATATACTCCCTTCTTTTACAGATATGAACCCTAATCTCCATAATTTTTCCAAGAGCAGGCAGTTACTTAGTAAGACCAGTACCTCTACTCCTGGTTTAATGTAGGGAGTGCTGGGAGAGCAAGACCAGAGACCTGAAAGGGACTTTATGTACTGGGACCAGAGTCCCATTTATAGGTAAATATTGTGAAAACATCTATTGTTTTTTCTAGGTAACAACTCTATGGGCAGGCTCTAACAATCATTGATCAATGGTTAAAATACATGAATAAAAAGAAAATCATTTTTACTATAGAATATTTAATATTACTATATGTAATGCTAATTTTACAGATAATAGGCGTATGTAACAATTTCCAAAATTGTTTGTCAACACATTCTGTACAAGATTAAAGTGGGAAAGTGAAAAAAACTGGTATCTATTTCATCAAAATAGCAAACTACTTTCATCATATAACTGGTTGCTTCACTTTTTTTAAGTACCAATCAAATCAGTCATAATCAAAGATGTTCCACTTTGTAGTTTATATTTCCAAAGACTCTCTGGTTTTCAAGAATCTATATACTTCTTTAAATTATAGAGAACTCATGAGTAAGTGAAGTTGTTTTCCCTCTCCACTCGCCCCTACCCCCGGAGAATGCTGTAAAGCTATTCAGTAATGTCTCTAAATACCCATGACTAATGTAATCACTAAATTTGTTGACTCCATGAAATGAAATCTGGGCTTTAAAGTCTCAAAATTTCTCACTTTTACTGCTAAATATTTCTCCTGGTTGCTAATTCTATTTTCCTTCCAATATATTTCCCACCGGGTGTGGTGGCGTGTAGCTGTGGTGGCAGCTACTCCAGAGGCTGGGGCCAGAGAATTGCTTGAGTCCAGGAGTTCTCAGCAGCAGTACACTATGCCCATCTGGTGTCCACACTAAACTTGGCATCAATATGGTGACCTTCTGGGAGCCGAGGACCTGGTTTGGGGTGAACAGACCCAGGTCAGAAATGGAGCAGGTCAAAACTCCCAAAAATACGCAGCGGAAACACCATCCCTACTTTTATGTTCATAGCAGCATTATTCACAATAGCCAGAATCTGGAAGCAACCAGAGTGCCCGAAAATCGATGACTGGATAAAGAAGCTTTGGTACATCTACACAATGGAATACTATGCAGCTGTTAGGAAAAATGAAGTTATAAAATTTGCCTATAAATGGATGGACATGGAGAAGATTATATTGAGCGAAATTAGCCAGAAGGAGAGAGACAGATACAGAATGACTGCATTTATTTGCATGGCATAAATATATATATATACATATTATGATACCAATATCCAAGGTCAAGTGAAGCATATATCGGAGGTCTTGTCAAAGGTGGAAATTATCACAAACGTGTGGGGAGTCAGAGTTTAGGAAAGACAGAAAATGGAACAGGGTGCTAATAATAGTCGAGGGTACTAATGCCAACCTAGAACTGAGCATTAAATAGAGGCAAAAGGATTCACATGACAACCTTTTAATGTATGTTCTGTAATCCATAGTCTGGAAGGGAAGGAAAAGAGAAAGAGAGAGAAAGGCAAAGAAATAAAGAGCCTGCCATGGAGCAGGGCTGGGGGAAGGGGGAAGGGAACCGGGGATGTTGTTGGTGGGAGATGGGCACTGGTGGAGGGACGGGTGCTGAAACACTGTATGACCAAAACCCAAACATGAACTTTTTAATTGTATATCTTTTTATTTGTATATCTCATGGTGGCATAATAAAATACTTAAAAAAAAAACTCCTGTGCTGACCAAAGTATTTCCAGCAAACAATAATTTCTTAAATCTCAAATCTACTAGCATTCAACTTCTGAAATCTTTGACTTGAGCACATTCTTTGCAAGCTATGGTCATGAGTTCAAATTCTTGATAGCCCTGTTGACTATTATCCCTTAGTACCTACCCTTCCCCCACTCTCCTATACCCCACCACACAAGTCTTTGATGGCCCCATGATTGCCCACCAATTCAAATACAAATGTTTCAGGCCTCCACAATAGACTCTTGTCTTTCTCTTGCTCTTTAATGAATCCTAAGGTCAAACAATTTGCATTTCTCAACACACATTCTCTTCCCCCAAGTCCATATTTCAAACTGTTGCAGGTGGACCCCATGGGTGACTTATGTGAGGCAGGAAGGAGAGAGAGATGGTCGCTTTCTTCCCAGCCGCCTCTGCCACCCGGGACCCGCTGGGCAGGCTAAGGACTGATAAAGTCTGCGATGAGCCCCCTGCACGGCGTGGGCCTGAGCCCCACCAGCCCCACGAGGTGGCCGTCAAGCCACGCCTGAGGTCCCCTTGATCTCTAGGCACGGGAGTTGATCCCCACCACCCGAGGTTTCTCGGGAGCCACGGACTCAGGCTGGAGCGAGGAATTGCTCTTTGCAGGAAAGGAAAGTCAGTCCTAGGCCTTACCCAGGTCTGCCTCAAGGTTCTTGTCTTCCTCGCAGAAAAAGAATTTTCAGGAGTCGACGAGCAGTGAAGTAAAATAGGTTTTATTGAGGAGGTTTTTGGTGAGGGGAGGGAGAGAAAGAAAAGGAAAGAGTAACGCGCTCAAGGGAGAACGCGGGCTGCTCCAAAGGCGGAGAGCCCCAATTGATCTTTGAATGGGCTTTTATCCCCCTTTGACTGGAATGTTCTGGGGTCTTCCTTGAGCTGGGTCCTGGGCAGGAAGGGATGATTCATCTCCCTCAGGAGATTTGCACATTCCTTTTGGCCTTTCCTTCCTCCAGGGTCTATTGTTGATATGGTCTTATCAAGTTTGGTTTCGGGCTTTCAATCAGGTGTGGCTCTGGAGCTCTTCTTCAGGAATTTATTGCCATGTGGCGCCCCCTGTCTGCCTGCCTACAACAATCCCCCTAGAGATTTCACCCCCTTAAATCTTTAAGGGAAAGTGGTCGAAGGTCCGTCTTCTGTATTTGCTTCCTGCTGACAAGAGGGGCTTGTAGACCCCTGCCTACAAGGGGTGAAATCTTCTTACTACCTTAGTTTAAATGGGGCCCAGGCAATAAATGAAGGTTAGATTCCTGAAGTTTTTTTATCTGCAAGACAAAGACCAGATTAATTAGGCTAAGGAACATTACTTTGAAATTATTAGACCCTGAAGGAGTGCAAAGGTTCCTTTTTGCCCTAGTGAGGGCAGAGTGGTTTGCTGCTGATAGAAAACACCAATGTTAAGGTAGAAACACCAGCCACCTCTCTGGCTTTTTGTACAACATAGAAAAACCTCAACCCTTCCACTGAAGGTTTTAATAGGAACGGATAGATAACTGGACCCTGAACATCTGAGCATTTGCATGAAGTTAAGTTGCCAATTCTTGAGATTTATTTATGGCACATGAAGCACAGTTTTGAGTTACTTTTTTATGAACTGAGAACAAACACTTAACCAATTTGGATGCTAACTTGAAGATCCTTTGTTTATTAGCAGACTTTAGAGTACATTTGCCTTTTAGCTGATGTTCCTGGTTGGACTGATGACATGTATAACTTGAGTTCCCTTTTTAGACTAGGCTGTTTACCCACAGTTAGTAAAGCAAGTTCTATTTGGATTATCCAAGGGGTACCTTTTGGATTAAGCCTATTTGGATACATACATTTATTTAATTGCCTTTTTGTAGCTAGAATTTGATTTGTACAAAAGTTATAGAAATATGGTTTTCTCTCCACCTTCGCTTTAAATTTGCCAAATGACTTTATAAACCTGACTTGTTCTTTTGCATAAAGACAGCAAAACTGGAGAACTTTTCACTTAGGGTACCCCGTACTACTAAGAAGTTTTGGGAATTGGCTAAGGCAGAGCAGGCAAACACCAATCATGGTATTTTAATGTTTTTTACCTGTTACGTCAGGGCTACCCCAGGCTTGGCCATGAAGATCAGGTTCCATGATGAGCTACAGGTGACCTCGGGCCTCTTTCACTGTGTTGAGCAGAGCGTGACAACATCCCTCTTTGGGGCTGAAGCCATTCCCTACTGCAGCAGTAGTCCTTGTTGCATGGCCCAGGCAGTTGTCAGTCACCACAGATTGGCAGATTTTTTGTTCCTCACAGCAGAGATGATTTTCGGTTTTTCCTTTAGCCGGCCTGCCTCTAGGGTCTCCCTGAGGTTTGTAGGGTACTTGCAGCTGTACCTGTGATAACTACATGCTTCTGTCATTTAGACCAATTCCTTTGACTTCTGTTTTCCCTGGAAGAGGGCCTTGGGGTCCCATACTGACTTTTCTGTCTGCAAGAGGGCTAGGCCCTATTACAGAGAGGAAATATTTTGTTTGAGTTTATGCAAACCAACACAGTGCCATGAAACATTAAAAGACGTACTGAAGGTGTAAAGAGAGAAAAGCATATATTACACTTTACTTACAATGAAGTGCAATATACCAATTTGCTGTTGGAACTGCTTAAAAGCATAAAGTTCTGTTGAAATAGAGCAGACAGTTTAACAGTATTCTATGTAACTTATTTAACTCCATGTTAAACAAAACCCTATGTTAAACAAAAGCTCCAGTTTTTAGGAGCACTGTAACAGGAGTTCATACCATTTGTTTAATATCTTTTCCATAGATCTTACCAACGAGATACTTTAGAAAAGAGTTTCATAGTTTATTTAACATTCTTTGACCTTTTACACATTCCTTTACATTTATTCTGTTTTGTAGCTTTTGCAAAAACAAGCCTTTACTTTAACAGAATTCCTTCCTTTTTCCACAGACATCTTCATTTATTATCTTTTTGTTACTTAAAATGCATTATTTAGACTCCTTATAGTTACACCCTAAAGGTATTAACTTTCTTATTTTACAGAGCTTAGTACAGGCTGATTTTTTTAAGAAGTTTGGAAACACTTTGCTAATTATTTTTATTTAGCATGACAAGCTACTTTAAAAGCATTAATTTTATATTTTAGGAGAACATAAATAATGCAAAGTAAAAAAGTACTTATAAGATTACTATTAAGAAACAGTGACTTTACACTTGTGAATGAAAGCTCTTAAATTTAAGGCTAGGTTGATACTGATGACAAAGCTTACATATATTAAAGCTATTCCAATAATAGCACATACTGGGCAGATTAGAAACAATGCCTAAAAAGGAAAAACTGATTGCTGTCATTTACTTTGCACGTTTTAATTTTTTTATGTTTAGAAGCCATAAATTGAAAGAAACATTCCTGGCTCCTTGAATGTTTCTTTAGCCCTGAGGCTGCTTTGGAATTTCACCTGAAAAGCCTTTAAGGCATAATGCTGTGGCTTTAGATTTATCAGACTGAGATCTTGAGATAACCCCATTACAGAAATAAAACAAATATGTAGACATATCAACATACGGCATTTGAACCAACTTTTGTGAAACACAAGATTTTTTTGACTTAATTACAACAGTTTTTTGTACCTTAGTTAATTTTGAAAACAGCCTAATTTTTTTTATTAGAATTTGACTAAGGCTTATAAGGTAAAGCTTTGCACAATTTTACAAAGTTTTTATTTTTTTTTCTGATTTTGACTTTAGCTTTCACCCCTTTTTAACAGCACAAGTTTTACAGCTGAGAGAATTTTAGGCATTAGGAACCCTTAAAAAGGTTTTACAATTATATATTTTAACCCTTTACCATAAGATTTAGATTGAGCACGTTGATTTTTTTTTCCTGCTTAACACTTAGTTTAGAACACATGGCCTATCCCTGGCTTAACAATTTGCTTTTGATTTTAACTTGGTTTATTTAACATTTTAATGTTTTACACAGACAAGACAACTGCAGACAATTGGTGGTTATCACACATGCACATGCACACACACATACATATACAGTTGATTGATTAATTTTTAGTTATGATTTGACCCTTTTGGAAGGGTAGAGGAAACTGATAGACTGAGAAAGGAAGGGCAGTCCCCCAGGGCAAATAGCCCTGCTCAGCGATTGGGACCTCGCCCTACATTTTTCAGCCTGCACCAGCCTCTGTTCCCTGCCTGTTTTTTCATGAAGCATGGGTTAAGAAAACGCTTTTTGTTGAAAAAAACCGGCCACCTAGATTATGGCCAAATTAAGTTATAAACTTAATGCTACTACTTTTAGCTTTTTTAGTTTTGAGTTTAGCTTTCCTAGTTTTAAGTTCTGAATGCACCTTAATGGCCTTTGCTAACTAGAGGCATAGTAAAAGAGAGGCATAGTAAAGAAAGTTAAAATTAGTTACGATGTACAGTTTTTTGGAGATAGATGTTAGTGAGGACAGGTTAGGCTGTAAAACCTGTAAATTGAATTACTGCATTAATACCCTTTTGAAATTAATTACTACATTTGTGCCTCCTTTGATTTGATAATTCTGTACTGGACCTGTTAAGGAAAAACTGCTGTTAAGCCTACGGGTAATTAAGGTCACCAGCCAGTGCTCATCTGCGCAGGTCCTGGTGTGCTTTTGCTTTTTGCATGCAACAATTGGACAAAATTATTAGCCATCTTAGGTGAACTTAAAGCAAAGGTTAGAAATTGAACTTTCTTTATAAACTTGAAGGATCTTCCCAAAATGTCCCTAGCTGCTTGTGTCACTGAAGCTCATTGAGAAGGGCGCTTGGACCTTCACTCTGCCAGCTTCTTTCCAGCCACTTCCCTAGGGGAACTCCTGGGTGGGTCCAGCAGGTTTGGAATGACAAGAAGCTCAGCTCTAAGCACACCCTGCTCGGCCTGACCTTGGGGAAAGATAGATAGGTGCCTGAGCTGCGTTAGACCACAGTGGGCAGTGGGCTTCCCTGCAAGTATCTTTTGCTTATTATAATTTACCGCCTTAGTAACACACTTTTTATCCCCACTATTAGACAGTTAATTATGTAATCCTGCATTTTCCTTTTCTCTTCAGTTTGGTGATTTCACCCAGGGTTTGTTAGGGGAACTGCCGTGAAACCCACGGGAGGTCTCTATTAGTTGCATGGAGCTCGTCTGCATGAACCTGCTCAGCTGCTATAATCTGTGTTTTCTCCTCTGGGGTGCAGCAATTGGACAGAACTATTTGTGCATTATCCCAGGTGAACTTAAAGTTAAAAAGTTAGAGTTTGAAATTCCTCTGTAAACTTTGAGGGATCTTTCCAAAACCTTTTTAGCTGCTGCTTACATCGGTGTAGGTTGCCCATGGTGAAAGGTACGTGAACCTTTACTATTCCTCCCTCCCCATTTGGCACTTCTCTTAGAGGAAGAATTTTTTTCTGGTTTTTGATGGTAAGAGGCTTTACTTTGAGTACGCCTTGTTGGACTAGTTTCTGAGGGAGGGGAGACGTTTTAAATTTTCTTTGGAGTGGCAGCAGATTTTTTTTTTGCAGTTATCTCCTTCGCCAGCCTCGCTCTTCTGAGGAGGGGAGACGTGACCAGTACCAACAGACTTCTTGAGTCTTTATGGACTCTAGGGGAGCCAGCGGCAGGAGGGAGCCGACAATCGGAGGCGCAGTAGGGTACAGAGGCTGCGGCGGTGGCAGCGGCGGTGGCAGCGGCTGAGCCTGAGCCAGCGGCCGCGGAGGCGGCAGTGGCAGCGGCAGCAGCGGTAGCAAAAGGCCTGAGCCGGGTGCCAGCGGCCCCCCTCCAAAGGGACTGAGGCCCTCGGGGTCCAAACGGACCTCCGTGTGGAGGAAACATTATTAGAATGTTGTCTATGGGATCTGGTTCTAGTTCTTTTCCCCTGTAGCATCTGCATAGAAGATGCGGCCTCCCTTTCCTTTGAGGCTTGATACAGTGCCATGGAAGGCTTGAATGTGGGGGTTTTATCCCATTTCCTTTGCCTCTTGCAGAAGCGATTTAGCTGCAAGATGGTGTTGTATTGCAAGCTACCATTCACTGGCCATTTTTCCCCGTGTTCTAGTTTATAGTTAGGCCATGATTTGTTACAAAGGTCTTTGAGCCGTGCCTTGCTTAGACATTCTAGTTGTAGGTTTTCCCCAGTGTTTCAATAGGCAAGCCAAGGGGGACTCCTTGGGTATAGAGGCAGAATTTCCCATATTTTAAGTATTCTGGCAGCAACCTATGAAAGAAGGAAAGAACTAAAACAGGATGGTTCCTTGGCAAAACTCTTAATGCAGAAAACCGCCGCGGGAGGGGTTGCAGCCCCAGCCCCGAGGAGAAACACTCGCGGGAGGGGTTGCAGCCCCAGCCCCGAGGAGAAACACTCGCGGGAGGGGGCGCAGCGCGGCGCAGCCCCCAGCCCCGAGGAGAAAACACTCGCGGGAGGGGTTGCAGCCCCCCCAGCCCCGAGGAGAAACACTCGCGGGAGGGGTCGCAGCCAGCTGGGGGAGTTGCAGCCCCCAGCCCCGAGGAGAAACACTCGCGGGAGGAGTTGCAGCCCCAGCCCTGAGGAGAAACACTCGCGGGAGGGTCGCAGCCCCGCAGCCCCCAGCCCCGAGGAGAAACACTCGCGGGGGGGGTTTCAGCCCCCAGCCCCGAGGAGAAACACTCGCGGGGGGGAGGCTCTCAGCCCCAGCCCCGAGGGAGAAACACTCGCGGAGGGGGGGTCGCAGCGCAGCCCCCAGCCCCGAGGAGAAAACACTTCGCGGGAGGGGGTTGCAGCCCCCAGCCCCGAGGAGAAACACTCGCGGGAGGGGGCGCAGCGGCCGCAGCCCCCAGCCCCGAGGAGAAACACTCGCGGGAGGGGCGCAGCGCCGCAGCCCCCAGCCCCGAGGGAGAAACACTGCGAGGGGGAGAGCGTGCAGCCCCCCCAGCCCCGAGGAGAAACACTCGCGGAGGGGGTTGCAGCCCCAGCCCCGAGGGAGAAACACTCACTGGGGAGGGGGAGCATCGCAGCCCCCAGCCCCGAGGGAGAAACACTCGCGGGAGGGGGCGCGGGTCGCAGCCCCCAGCCCCGAGGAGAAACACTCGCGGGAGGGGTGAGGGGTCGCAGCGTCGCAGCCCCCAGCCCCGAGGAGAAAACACTCGCGGGAGGGGTGTGCAGCCCCAGCCCCGAGGAGAAACACTTCATGGGAGGGGGGCGCAGCGCCGCAGCCCCAGCCCCGAGGAGAAAACACTCGCGGGAGGGGCTGCAGCCCCAGCCCCGAGGGAGAAACACTCACGCGGGAGGGGCGCAGCGCCCGCAGCCCCCAGCCCCGAGGAGAAACACTCGCGGGAGGGGTCGCAGCATCGCAGCCCCAGCCCCGAGGAGAAACACTCGCGGGAGGGGTGTGCAGCCCCAGCCCCGAGGAGAAGTCAGGGGTCCACTTTGACCATGGACGTCTCCCATAAGTGACCTCTGAGTTACCCCAAGCGTCCCTGGGGCCTTCCCGGCATCCACCACGACCACGACCTGCGTGTGGAGCCGGACCAGCCTGTCGTGGGTTTCCAAGAGATAGAGGAAAAAAGTTCTGCCTTAGTTGGTTGCTGCCTTCTTCAACCTTGCTGACATTGCTGCATCTTTTATTAGGTTTTAAGCTCTGCCTTTCTGCCATTTGCTGGACTTTCATTAGGTTCTAGGTTCTGCCATTCTGACATTCACTGGACTTCTTAATAAATTTTAATTTCTGCCTTTCTGCCTTGGCGACATTTACTGGGTCCTGCCTTGCTGCTTTGGCTTAGTTTACTGGGCCTTCCACTGGGTTCTGCCCTTGCTGCCTTTGGCTTAGTTTACTGGGCCTTCCACTGGGTTCTGGCCTTGCTGCTTTTTACCCTTTTTTTTTCTTTGCCTGGGGCTAAAGCTGCTAGAGGCCTCCTTTACGATCTAATTGACCTCCTGGTGTTTCTTTAATCCTAGCCGGTTTTCTTCCCTATGTTATTCTGGGACGAGGAGAGAGAAAGGGGACTGCTGGCTGTAATTTGGTTTTCTAGAATCTTTTCACTAGTGGGTTTCCCCCCCACCCCTCCCATAGTGATAGGTGACGCGTGACAGACAAAGGAGGGGTGCCTCTTTACAGAGACCATTCAGTTGCTTGTCTACCGGTGAAGAACTTAGCCGTAGTGGACTCAGCAGTTGTGACTTGCGGCCGACCTCTATGTCAGCGCCACCATAGACCATATGTTCTTCGGAGCAGACAGCCCACTCGGGCTCCGTAACCTTTGTGGGACCTTAAGGGTGCCGGTCGTGGAGCCACAGACTCACGCCTGATAGGAGGACCTATCAGGGTGCTCATACACACACTCACTTACACAGAGGTTATCACATTCCTCCCCCGTCCCCCCTAGAGATTTCCAAGGGAGCATACCTTCTACGCAGATTTTTCACGGATTACCTCCTTCTGGGGGACTTCACTGCACCGTCCCTGCCGCGGTCGCCAAAATGTTGCAGGTGGACCCCCACGGGTGACTTATGTGAGGCAGGAAGGAGAGAGAGATGGTCGCTTTCTCCCCAGCCGCCTCTGCCACCCGGGACCCGCTGGGCAGGCTAAGGACTGATAAAGTCTGCGATGAGCCCCCTGCACGGCGCGGGCCTGAGCCCCACCAGCCCCACGAGGTGGCCGTCAAGCCACGCCTGAGGTCCGCTTGATCTCTAGGCACGGGAGTTAATCCCCCACCACCCGAGGTTTCTCGGGAGCCACGGACTCAGGCTGGAGCGAGGAATTGCTCTTTGCAGGAAAGGAAAGTCAGTCCTAGACCTTACCCAGGTCTGCCTCAAGGTTCTTGTCTTTCTGGCAGAAAAGAATTTTCAGGAGTCGACGAGCAGTGAAGTAAAATAGGTTTTATTGAGGAGGTCTTAGGTGAGGGGGAGGGAGAGAAAGAAAGGAGAGAGTAACGCGCTCAAGGGAGAACGCTGGGCTGCTCCAAAGGTGGAGAGCGAGTAAAAGAGAGAGTACACATCTCAAGAGGGGGAGATGCGGGCAACACACGTATTCAGGCAGCATGGTGCGCCCAGGCAACATGTCCAAGGCAGCATGTGCACGCAGGCAACATGTGTACCCAAGCAGACAAAGGCGGCCGCCCTTTGGTTTAGGACAGCTTTTATAGATTTCTCCCCCAAGTTACTCCCATATGGGGCTTTAACCTCGGTTGCTAGGGCCCCGTTGCCAAGGGGAGTAGACTTTGGGAGTGGTCTTCTGTGAGCTGGGTGCTGGATGGGAAGGCTGATTTATCTTCCTTAGGAGGGTTAGTTATCTAAAGCCTGTAAAGGGTCAGTGGCCTATGGGGCTTCATACATTCCCTTTTTGGCCTTCCCTTCCCCCAGGGTTTATTGTTAATAGTGGTCTTGTCAAGTCTGTTTTCGGGCTTTCAGTCAGGTGTGGCTCTGGATCTCTTCTTCAGGAATTTATTGCCATGTGGCACCCCCTGTCTGCCTGCCTACAACAAAAAACTACTGGTGCCAGAGAGAGATAGCACGGTGGGAGAGGTGCTTGCCTTGTATAAAAATTGACCAGGGTTTGACCCCTGCACCCCAGAAGATCCTCTGAGTTATCCCTGAGTGCAGATCCAGGAGTAAGCCCTGAATACCACCAGATGTGCCCCCCCATCCTCCCTCCCCAGAAGAAAGAAACAAGCAAACAGAAATCTACACAACAGCATGAAATTTGGAATTTCATCTCTTGGGGAACATGGAGGGATATGGAGAGAGCAGGGAGTATTTCTCAACTTTCAGAAACTGCCGTAAACCAGGAGATGCTGATAATGCCATAGCAGGCGGGGTTGGTATGGATGTGACTTGGGCGAGAGGGCTGGGGGTCATGTGGGAAACAATTCTAGGACTCTTTCTGCCAAAGCTGATGTCTTCCCTATAAACACGAGGTCCATCAAGATCCCCTTTGACTGTTGCCAGTGCAGACTTGGAAACAGAGACAGGGTCAGGTGCCATCTAATCTGAGTACTTCCCTCAACTGCCTTGAATATTTTTCATAGAGGGGGGAGTCAGAGCTCTGATTTTCTGCCCTTCTTTGGCGGTCAGCCCCACTACTGAAGTCTTTGCTTCTTAGATTATTGTCCTGCCAATGTTGCCAGTGCTTCTCACGAGGACGCCCAAAGGGCAGTAGCGCAGGAGTTCGAACAAGTCACATTATGCTGAACAGCACCCCTGTTTCCCCTGTAGGGTATCTTGAAAAATGAAAAGTTCAGTCATACCTCTTAGATGCATTTTTGTTTTAAGTTTAGAAATTGGCTACTTTCTATCACCAAGATCAGAAACACAATGGCCTAGTCAGTAACCGAGAACATTCGAAACAGCCTAATATTTAAAAGGAAATTAAAAGTAGGTCTTGCTTGGTATCAATGTTAAAAATCACAAATAGACACACATCCTGAGTCACTGTAATAATTCTCTAGTCTTAGCTCACTGAATCTCTGCAGATTCAATTTGGGATCAAATAACAGTCCATTCTTCTCTGCCACACTGGTCATTAGGAGCTGATGAGGACGCAGATAGCACCTGGGCTACAGAGACGCCCCGGCAGGTCACCTTTTGTTTGGGAAAAGTCTGGAAATATAAAAGTCTCGTCTGTTTTTCTGGGTCACAACCACAAGCAACATTGGAGACTTTTACCATTATGTCATTACTTAAATAATTTTATTAAGAGTTGAAATACACAACAGCATGTATCATATAAAATGCATTGAATTGGAAAACTTTCATTTCACTCAGATTAGGTAAACATTAGGTAGAATCATTTGACACTTGTTGAGTTTTCCTCTTCCCTTCATTACAGCTGCTGTGAGGACAGGGAGGTCACTCACAGGCTTGGTTGTGTTGTTTGCTGGGAGCACTGTGCCTTTAGCTGTAGTCGCCATGCTGGTGGAGGTGGCTCTCTTGGCTGCAGTGCTCTCTGGAGTCACACCTTTTTGGTTGTGGAGCTCATACCTACCTGGTTGCATGATGCACAGGGATCAGACAGCAGAGTTTTCAGGACCATACGTGTGTGTGCTGGCATCAGATTCAGAACCTAAGCTTGCAATGCAGGTACTTTGGGTCACTGTGCCATACCTCTAGGACCATGAACTGATTTTTTTTGCAACAGTTGACTTTTGAGTAGTTAGGAGGGTTTCAGCCTTAACCTGGTGCTCCTTGGAGATGAGAAGATGTGATAGCTAGTTATTTTTTCTTTTTGCTCAGCAGAAGCTTTCTAGTTTATTTTCCTATTTTAATTTAGACACCATGATTTACATTACTGTTAATAATAGAGTTTCAGGGACTGGAGCCATAGTCCAGCGGGTAGGACAGTTGCCTTGCATGCGGCCAACCCAGGTTCGATCCCCAGCATCCCATATGGTCCCCCGAAGCACCGCCAGGAGTAATTCCCTGAGTGCAGAGCCAGGACTAACCCCCTGAGCACGCCGGTGTGACCCAAAAAAGCAAAAAAGCAAAATAATAATAATAATAATAATAATAATAATACCAGTAAATTAGACCTATTCCCATGACCTGATGGAATGGTTTGAGGATCTTTATGTTCTGGGCAAGCAGGTGCCCTTGGGCTCTCTTGCATGAGACAGGTCATATGGAAATAGTTACTGGTGCCCGTTAAATGGATGATGAACGGGAAGACAGTGATACAGTGACAGTGAATAATAATAATAATAATAATAATAATAATAATAATAATAATAATAATCACTGTATCACTGTCACTGTCTTCCTGTTCATCATCGATTTGCTCGAGCGGGCACCAGTAACATCTCCATATGTCCTGTCTCATGCAAATAGAGCCCAAAGGCACCTGCTTTGCTCGAGGAACATAAAGAGCCTCAAACCATTTCGTCAGGTCATGGGAATGAGGTCTATAGTTGTTACTTGTATCTGGCATATCAAATACGACACGGGTAGCTTGCCAGGCTCTGCCATGGGTAGCATACTCCTGTAGTCATGTCTAAATCCAGAATTTATTGATGAACCGCATGGCCACAAGTGGCCACGCGAGCCGGACTGTGATAGGCTGGTCTCCTGGGTGAAATTCTGACGAGGGGGATGTCCGGATGTGGAAAATGGAGGCCCTCATGGAGTAGGGGGTCGTCTGGCTTGTTGCAAGGCTCTGCTGGGGTGGCAGGCTAGGGGCTAGAACCCTCCATCTCTCCCCAGGCACCTTTTGAGCAGCTGGGCACAGGGAGAGCTAGTAGCAGCTCTGCCTCATGTCTGTGAGTCTCTGGATCAGCATACCTGGGCCGGATTTAAAAAAAGACTGCTGCAGGCTGGATCTTGATGAGCCGGGCTGTGATAGGCTGGTCTACTGGGTGAAGTTCTGACGAGGGGGAAGTCTGGATGTGGAAAATGGAGGCCCTCATGGAGTGGGGGTCATGTGGCTTGTTGCGGCTCTGCTGGGGTGGCGGGCCAGGGCTAGAACCCGCCATCCCTCCCAGGCACCTCGTGAGCAGCTCTGCCCCATGTCTGTGAGTCTCTAAGAATAATAATAACAATAATAATAGAGTTTCAGGTATACCATGTTCCAATTCCTAATGTACTACCAGTGTCAGTATCCCTCCACCAGTGTCTCAAGATCCAGCACACACACACACACACACACACACACACACACACACACACACACAGAGGCTGCCTCTAGGGCCTGTTACCATTGGCCATGGGAAAGGGTTTTGAAAGGACAGAGGATACATTGCTAATTGGACTCTGCAGTACCAGGGGATTCCCCAGACTATGCCGGCTGCAATGGAAGATGCTCCAGGGACCAAGTGGTACCAGGAAAAGTTGGGGGGGTGTAACCTTTAACCCCTGGACTATCTCTCCAACCCACCAAAATTTATTTATTTTCAATAAATCTAATAAACCACAAGGAAAAACCCTGGATCTGCTCCTTGAGCCATTGGCCAGACTTACATCAGTGTGCCCAGAGAACCAGAAACAATGACAGAAATGCCTTTTCAAAATGGAAAGTAAAATCTTCCACATTCCAGTTTGGTCCCTAGTAACTAGGGAGATCGAAGAGCAGAGTCGTAGAAGTTTGTGATTGGACTTTTCTACTCTTTTCTACTCCTGAACCAGCAAGTCCTCTGGGACTTAGTCCTAATGCACTGTGTTCCATCTACTGAAATGGCAAGTCTGCACTTATTACAGTAATTACCCATTGCATGAATATATGGACTGAATGTTGAGTCTGAGATCACACACTAATAATATATACACTGGTCCAAATAGCATCATCAATTTTTCACACTGTTTTAAAGCCAAATTTAATGCTTGAATACTTAAAGACATCTTACATTCTGGAAAATAGTTGACACCATAAATCAATTTAGTCAAGTCATAATCACCTGTTAAATGAAATGGGGAGGGGGAATGTGCAATATTATTATAATCAATACAAGTTAAATCACACGCTTTGCTCACTGAGTCAAAGTTGAGAAAGATTGTCACTATCCACTTTTAGCAAGATGGGGAAATTCTCATAAACTATTGGTA
Source organism: Cryptotis parvus (assembly GCA_021461705.1). Lineage (NCBI taxonomy): Eukaryota > Metazoa > Chordata > Mammalia > Eulipotyphla > Soricidae > Cryptotis > Cryptotis parvus. The sequence goes on along the minus strand of JAJIBD010005489.1, from coordinate 26,901 downwards.
GGAGCGTGTTGCATTTTCAGGGCCAATTTTATAATAAGTATTGTCACAAACATTTTGCAACTTTGCACCTTCTCTTTCCCTTTAAAACTCAGAAGGATTCTCTGGGGTTAGGGAAAGTTAAACAGACTGGTTTGAGACTTGTAGTTTAGAAAGTTGACAACTGTTGGTTATGACAGACCTAGCTAGCTTGGGATCTTTGCTGTTTTATCCACTCACATCTTAATCTATTTACATGTTCTTAAGCCAGGTTTCATACTAATGAGATCTCTCTTCTATGTAAACACCGATGGAGGGTGTGGCAGTTACAGAAGTCCCCTTGACTCTGAATGAGTAAGTTCTAACATTATTATACATCTTCTAAGACTCCTATGTTATCTGGATTGGGCACAGCTCCTCTTTCTACCCACTGGACCCAGCATGGGTCAGTTAGATTTGACCAGAGATAAATTAAGTGATACATCTTAATTTCATGGATTCATGTAATCTAGATGGTACCCACAAGGTCCTTTTATTATCTGCACCAGGGTGATTCTGAGTATCTTGTTCTTGTATACTGAAAGGATCATACTTTCCTGCATGAGGGCAAACTGTGTGATCCTTCCTATCATCTTAAACGATAGTCTTAACATAGCCAGGGTGGTTACCACCCTGGCTGTTTGCCCTCATGCAGTTTGCCCTCATGCAGGCAAGTGTGACCCTTTCAGCATATGAGAACAAGATACTCAGAATCACCCTGGTGAAGATAATAAGAAGGACCTTGTGGGTACCATCTAGATTACATGAATCCCATGAAATTAAGATGTATCACTTTATACCAGCCCCTCCAGTGTTTTACATAAGAGATAATCATGGAAGAAGGGATTAGTCCTTGGCATAATCTTTTGTTTAGACCTGTAGTTGGGTGTGGCTAAACCCCTCTATACTCTTCTACTATCCAGAAGCTGTTGAGTTGGTATGACAGGACCCTCCCTGTCAACAGTTAGGATTACTTTGGTGTATATAAGGGGACAGATTTGAGGTACACTCTCTTTGATGTGACTCCTCTCTGGTGGGATTCACTTTGGTGAGACTCTCTCTGGTGGAATCCTCTTTGGTAGGAGACTTGGACCCTCGTGAATGGTTTAAGTTCTGACCAGAACTAGAGGTCTTCCATTATATTGGATTGCAGTGGTAGAGCTTTATGTACTATTAAAAGCCTTTTTGGAACTGTGCCAGACTTGTGAGTTTTCATCCATTCCCTGGCGGCCTCAGAGCTAGAAGAGAACTTCTGTCCTGATACTGTTGGGGACCCCAGCAGCTCCCCGACAGACAGCCTCTCTCTGGAACAAGCTGCTCTTATGTTCTCTTGACTCTGATTAGGCCAGAGTAGAAAGTAAAAAACATTGTGCTGATCATGATCCCAGAACCCTGGCTAAACAGTTCCACCAAGGGGAGACTGCAGTAAAGCCCTTCTCCACTTCTAGCCTCCTTGCTCTTATTACCATACTAAAGAATATGCTAATGATATTTCTCCATTTTTCTCCATGTGTTTCATATGTTCATTAAATATTCCTTAATTGTGCCTTCTCACTGTACTCCCTCATGAATATGTTTGTTTCAAACTATAAGAACCTGTATAAACCCTTCTGTTGCTTTTATTTCTGCAGGGCATAAAAATCAGAGCCCTTATTCCCTTACTTCCTCTCTCTCTCTCTCTCTCTCTCTCTCATTCTCTTTTTTGGTTTTGTGGTCACACATGACACCTGACTGAGCTCAAGGCTCACTCCTGGCTCTGCTCCCAGGAATCCGTCCTAGTGGACTCAGGACCCTGTGGGATGCCAGGGAGCAAACTCGAGTCTGCTGCATGCAGTCTACCTGCTGTACTATCTCTGGCCTCTCCCTCTTTTAAGCTGTTCTTGTGGTGGAACTCCTTCTCAACTTGAGCTGTTTTTGTTGCTGTTAAAGCCCCTCTGTTCTAGTCAGTTTTTCCAGTGCTTTTTCAAGGATGACATAAAGATTTAATGAGCTCCAGAGTTGTGACTCAAATGGTAGAGCATTTGTCTTTCTTGTGTGAAACAAAGGTGACCTGTCCCCTAACTATCCCCCACTCATCCCCTAGCACCATCACAACAAAAAAAGGAAATTAGACTAAGATGCCCAGTGTAGCAAGCATTCTTTTGAGTACTGTTTGTGGTGGTAAATATTGGAAAACTTTCAGTGGATTGGACTAACAAGGATTGGTTATAGTATAACTACAACGTACGACAAAGATAAAAATGTCAAAGCATTTTTTGACATTAATGGAGTGACTTTGGCACTCAAGGTTTGCTCTTGGCTTTGCACTCCAGGATCACTCCTGGTAGGCTCAGGGAACCATATGAGGTGCAGAGTCGAACCCAGGTCAGCTGCGTGCAAGGCAAACATCCTACCCGGTACCATTGCTCTGATCCCAGGGGATCCAAACCTCTGAGTGGAACTGGTGCCTAGAAAACTAACCAAGTCAGTGATTAGAAGGGTGGGACTAAAACCACTGAAAGCCCAACCTACCTGCCCCCACCTCCAGAGGAGTCAGAGAAGGGTTAGATGTTGAATCAGTCACCAGCAAACTAATCAGTTGGCAGTTGGATCAGTGTAATGAAGTCTTCATAAAAGCCTAAAAGAATTGTTCTTCAAGAGCTTCTGGTGGGTTGGTGAGCATGTAGATTTTTGGAAGAGACACTAGGAAAGGTACGCAGACTTCTGGGCACTGTGTGCTCTACACCAGTTGTACTCAGGGCTTCTCCTGGTTCTTTCTTTACCCAGGGGTCACTCCTGCATGGTTTTAAGAATCATTTGGGGTATGGGGGCTGAACTCAGGTTGACTGTGTGCAAGGAAAGTGTCCTACCTGCCCTTCAGCATGCCCAGGCCTATTCTTTTATAACAAACTGATAGTCTAGTAAGGTTTCTCTAAGTTCTGCAAGTCATTCTGGCAAATCTAATCCAAGGAGTAAGTCATGGCAGCCTCTGGCTTGAAAACAAATCAGAAGTAATGCTAACAATCTGGACTTTGCAACTGGGTTTTGAAGCTGGACGAAGGGGCAGGAAGGTAAGGGAGGGAAGTCTTCTAAGACTGAACCCTTAGCCTGTGGAATCTCACGCTGTCCCTCTAGGTAGAGAGGGTCAAGTCTGAGTTGAATTACAATTTCAGACACTTGACTGAAGTTCTGAGTACTTCTTTTTTTTTTTTTTTGCTTCTTTTGAGTTACACCCTGCAATTCTCAGGGGTTACTTCTGGCTCTACACTCAGGAATTACTCCTGGCAGTGCTCGGGAGACCATATGGGATGCTGAGGATTGAACCTGGGTCAGCTGCATGGAAAGCAAATGCCCTACCTGCTGTACTATTGCTCTGGCCCCCGTTCTGAGCACTTTTTGGTAGGTGTGGAGGAAGTCCTCTTCCCTCGCCTTTCCCATCAATCATTGAATATTTGACCTCAGAATTTCAGAAGATGTCACTGTCACTGTCACTGTCTTCCTGTTGTTCATCGATTTGCTCAAGCGGGCACCAGTAACATCTCCATATGTCCTGTCACAAGCAAGTGTAGCCCAAGGGCATCTGCTTGCTCCAGGGACAGGAAGACCCTCAAACCATTCTTCAGGTCATAGAATTGAGGTCCATAATTGTTACTAGTTTTTGGCATAACTGTATTGTGAAATAAATGCAAATAATGTTTTTGGTGTAGTGAATCATTTTATTTAGGAACTAAAAGGAAGGAGAGAGAGACAGAGACAGAGACAGACAGTTCATAGAGCAAAGGAAAAGAGAAGTTGTGCAGGGGAGCTGGGAGGCAGGTAAATCCAAAGTGGAGAACACAGGACTGACTGCACAGAATCTGTGGCCTCTGGTGCAAACATACTTACAGAAAAGTGTATCATCTCTGATGCTCCCTTCTCTGCAAAGGGGACTCAGGTCACACTCCTAGCATGCTGGCACTATTTCACTTTCATCCATGAATTACTTTAATTCATAGATTTAATTCACTTTAATTCATGGATTAATCACTTTCAATCATGGATTAGAATGATCTTTAGATTAGCAATGTGAAGGAGAATAAACAGTTAATACTTGACTCAGCTCTGCCCCTTTCCTCTCAGAACTAGACATTCCTGCTACTTCTGCAAGATGGTCCTGCCTGATCGTGGCATGAAACTCCAGCATGTTTTTTTAAATTATTTTTGCAATCCTAAATTTGCAGTCAGGCTAATCTCTGTTCTCTGACTCATCATTACCATTAATAAAAGGAATATTTTTGTCTTCCTATGCCATTTATTTGCCTTGTCAATCAGTTTTTTTCATTGACTTAGACAAGGAAAAAGGCTGCTATCATCAGATTCTTGTAAAGCATCCAGTTATATATGCAGTGAAAAAGGCTTAGAGGGACTGAAGGTATAATGCCATGGGTAGAGCAGTTGCCTTGAATCAACCAACTGGGGTTGAAGCCAGACACCCTGTATGGCCCCGAGTCCCTTCAAGAGTGAGTTCCGAGCACAGAGCCAGGAGTAAGTCCTTAGTAAAGCAGAGTCTGACCCAAAAAGCATAGGGAAGGAGGGAGAAAGAGAATAGATTCCAAATTTGAAATGATGCTTCTCTGTAGTTAAATTCACCAGCTACTTTCTAGAGTCTAGGTTCCTGGAATTTTGTATTTGTTTTAGAACCAATTGAGTGATATAAATTTTGATATTTCCATTTTGAAGAGAGAAATAAAATGTGCATAAGAAAGTGAAATACCGTTCTCTGAAATAAACATGACCTCACTTAATTACTTCTGGCTGTCAAGGATATAATGAAATGGTTATTATTATTGCAGTCCATGACAATGATTTGCATTGTCTGTCATTGTGTGTTCTTTTTTGTTTGTTTTTTGGGCCACACCTAGTGATGCTCAGGGGTTATTCCTGGCTCTGCATTCAGGAATTATTCTTGGCAGTATTCAGGGGACCATATGGGATACCGGCAGTCAAACCCATGTGGGCCTCATGCAAGGCAAGTGCCCTAGCTGCTGTGTGATCATCACTGACTGCAGCTGTGTGATCTTGAATGAGTCATTTCCTTTCCTCAGTTTTCTCATTTGTTAAGATTCCAAGGGCTAGAGCCCCCAGTACAGTGGATAAGAAATTTGCCTTATACCCGACTGACCTGGGTATGATCCCTGACATCCCATTCGGTCCCCAAGAACTTCCAGGAGTGATTCCTGATTGTCAAGTATAACCCAAAAAAAAAAAATTAAAACTAAATTAAAATAATATATTCCTTTAGACTGTAATGTTCTAAGATTCTGTGCCATGATGTGTGGTATCACTGGGGGAGATCAGTGGTGAACAAGCTCTTAAAGGCGTCTCAGTGTGGGATCTCCCTATTCTTGGAATTCTCTTCCCTAGGCACAACCCCCTTTCCCACAGCCGGTGACCACCTAAGTGATCCAAATACTTTCTCTCAATGAAAAATATATAGTGGGAATTTAGAAGAGAAGTTTTTTGAGGACCACTAGAATCAAGGGTAAATAAACTTTGAAGTTGAAGATAAAAAAATGGTCTGGGGAGATGGGGAAGAATAAAGCAAATTAAGAAGGATGCGTAGAGAAGGTAAAATTTTCAAGAAAGGTATTCAGTCTCCAGTTCCTTCCAGAGGCCAGCTGCATCTCCATCCTTAGCTTCTTTGGCGCAGCCTTGTGTCATTTTACTAAATCAGTTCTTTTTAACATAAGCTATAGAGTCAGTTCCTTTAACATGGAACCAAAGAAGTTTTTTAATTATATTTTAGGCTTTTATAATAGTGTTAAAGTTTATAGTATTGATGTACAAAATCACTGGCATTTGCCCTGAATACAGCCAACCTGGGTTGGATCCCCTGGCACCCCATGTGGTCCCCAAGCACCACTAGGAGTGATTCCTGGAGGGCAGAGCCAGGATTAAGCCCCTGAGCACTGTTCGCTTGGCCCAAAGTCAACCAACCAAAATTACTGCACACCACCACCACCAGCGTGCCGTGATCTTCCACTATGTCACCTGTAGTCTGATCTTCTCATCCCCTCTCCTTACTATTAATAAGGTTTAAAATCTGAGGCCAAAGGCTTATCATTGTTCTATACTGTCTGTTCCCTTGTTTTGTCTCTGTATTTACCACAGATGAGTGAGGTTTTCTGGTATTTGTTCTCTGTCTCTCATTTAGTTGGCATAACCACCCTCCAGTTCATCCACATTGTTACAAACTGTATGATTTCTTTCTTTCATTTTCTTTTTTCTTTTTGAGTCACACCCAGCAATGTTCAGGGGTTACTCCTGGCTCTTCGCTCAGGAATTACTCCTGGTGGTGCTCGGGGACCATATGGGATGCCAGGGATTGAACCCAGGTCGGCCACGTGCAAGGCAAATTCCTCACCCGTTGTGCTGTTGCTCCAGCCCGATTTCATTTCTTATGGCTGCATAGTACTCCATTTTGTGTTTTTGTGTGTGTGTGTGTCACAGTTTATTCTTGAGTGGTGGGGGTTGGGCCACACCCAGCAATGCTTAGGGCTTACTCCTGGCTCTGCTTAGTCAGGGATCACTCCACCAAGTGCCTTACCCACTGTACTCTCAGGCCTAGCATACACAGTTTTTCTGTCCATTCATCTATTGTTGAATATTTGACTGTTTTCATATCTGGCTCAGTTCATTGTAGAGGGCTACAATGAACATAGGAATGTATATCTTTTCACATTAATGTTTTTGTGTTTGGGGGGGTAGATACCAAGAAATGGAATCATTGGGATCTTACAAAGTTCTGTTGGTTTATTTTTTTCCATGTTTCAGTCATACCCAGTGGTTTTCAGGTCTTCCTCCTGGTTCTGTGCTCAGGGGTCACTCCTAGTAGTACTGAGGGACTGTATGTGATGTCAGGGACTCAATCATGGGGCAACCATGCACAAGTCAAACATTGACCTGCTGTACTTCCCCTCTGGCCCCTCTGTTCTTGGATTTTTGAAAAGTCTCCATATTGTTTTCAAGATTGGTTGAACCTGCCAACATTTCCACCAGTAGTGGATGAAGATTTCTTTTCTTTTTTCCTTTTTGTGAAGCAAGATTGTTTTTTATTGAAATTTGTTTAGAAAGATGTGAGGGGGAAAGAGAGAGAGAATGAAGTATGTACTCGAGAGAACACAGGGTTCTTGGAGTGGTAATAAGCAAGCAAAGAAACAATCAAGCTACATACGTGTTTAGGGGAGAACACAGGTTTGAAGAGCAAGCCAAATGAAGATTTCTGTCCCCACTAACATTGGCTGTTTCCAGTTTCTTTCTGCAGTTGAGTGGGCAGATATGTCCCTTAGCCACTTGGTCATCTCATTTCAAATACATGCAAAGAAAGCACCTGAGCTTAAATTCCCACTAGAATAGAGCTCAACCCATAGAAGAAACTCACTTCCCTGTCCCACTGGTGTCCCCCATTCTGTATGTCCTACCTATATGTTCCCCATCCCTACTGCCTGTTCTACCTATATGCTCCAGAATTGGTTTGCCACATATTTGAGCTGGACCTTAAACTACTGTGGCCTTGGCAAAGGTACAAAGGGAAGGACGAAGCTTTCTGACTCCAGTGTGTGGCAAGAATCTGGGTGTAGGGAAAAAAAAGACAGTGATCTAGAAGGTCACTGCAGTACTCTGGATAATGAATGTGAACGCTGTTAGTCTTAGAGAGTGGGAGAAGTGCAAGGATGTGGAAGAGTAAATCTTTTGTGACAGGATGGTTTGTGTCAATAATTTAGTGAGGAAGATCTTCCAAAAGCTATTATGTAGATGGTTTTGTAACAGATTTTGGGGGCGTGGGGTGTCTGGAGGGATGCACACCTGGTCATGCTCAGGGCCTTAATAACTGGCTTGCTTGGGGGACCAAATGGGATGCCAAGGACTGAACCCAGGTCCGCTACCCCTACTGTACTCCCTCTCTCCCTCTTACCCACTCTTCCTTTCCCTCTCCCTCCCACCCACCCTGACCACCTGCCTGCCCCCAAGTAACAGATTTTTAAATAGTCTTGATCTGTAACTCTCTGAGTCACTATTGTAAACTGTTTTTTTAATGCCATCAGTGACACCAATAATAAATTTATATTATCTTTTGTGGGAGGGGAGCCACACACTCCTGACTCTGTGTTCAGGGATCACTCCTGGTGGGGTTCAGGTGACATTATAGGGATGCCAGGATTGAACCTGGGTTGGCCACTTGCAAGGTAGGCATCTTACCTGCTCTGCTATCTCTGCAACCCTTATGTGTCTCCTTAATTAAGATGTTACAACCTGGAAGAAAACTAGGTTAACTTCCTATGTAAAATCTACTTATCTGTATGTCATAGGTCTAAAAGAAAATTGTCTTTGAGCCTCCCATTCTCTTTCAAGAATATGTAAAGTCTGAATATTTGTTGTATCCAGGAAATTACTCTGACTAAATAGGACATCATTCTAACCTCTGTTTCTTGTATTGTTTATTATTCATACATGCATAATTTACAATTGAATAATAAAAGTATGTTCAGATAGAGGACTGTGCTTGTTGTACGTAGAGTCACTTAAAGTCACTTAAAGACCTTTCAGAATTTCCCTTTGGACTATACCTAGAATAAGGTTTGTTTTGGGGCCACACCCTGTGTACTCAGGGCTGACTCCTGTTGGCTCTGGGGACCATATGTGGGCTCCGTACCTGCTGTACTTCTGCTTTGGCCATACACTAAGGTGTTTTTAAGGTTCAAGATCTGAATTTATTATTGCAGATACCTCTCTCTCTTTTTCTTTTGGTCTATTCCTAATAGGAAAGGTACTGGATATGTAATTTAAGTGTCCATTGATAGAGGAAAGGTGAATGACATGCTCTGATCAATATATAGAATTTGTATAGGAGTTCAAAAGGGTGATATACAGTTGTCCTGGACAAATCACTAGGTTAAAAGAAAAAGCTTCAGAGTAATAGTAGCATCTTCTTTAAGAAAGGGAACAAGGGGCTGGAGCGATAGCCCAGCGGGTAGGGCGTTTGCCTTGCACGGCCGGCCCCATGCCTGCCTGGGTTTGATCCCCGGCATCCCATATGGTCCCCCCGAGCATCGCCAGGTGTAATTCCTGAGTGCAGAGCCAGGAGTAACCCTGGGCATTACCGGTGTGACCCAAAAAGCAAAAAAAAAAAAAAAAAAAAGAAAGGGAACAAACAGTGGCCAGAGTGATATACAGTGAGTAGGGCTTTTGCCAACACAGCCAACTTAAGTTGGATCTCCGGCATCTCTGAATACTGCCAGGAGTAATTCCTGAGTGCAGAGTAACCTCTGAGCATTGTGGGGTGTGACCTTCCCAGTCCTTCCCCCACCCCCCCAAACAAAAAGAAAACGAACTTCGAAATGTGATGTGATTTGTATATCATATCAGGTTGTTGTTGGGGGGTGGTTTGGGGGGCCACACCCAGCAATGCTCAGGAATTACTCCCGGCTCTGTACTCGGGAATTACTCCTGACAGTATTCAGGAATACTGGGGATTGAACCACTGTAATATTGCTTGACCCCACATCAATAAATTTAAATCTCTGTATTATACCTAATTGGTTCTGACCAGTTAAATTCTGCATGGTTATGCACCATTCTTACTTTCCATATCAAAAGAAAAATAGCATTATTGTCAGTGACCAGTCTCTTCATTATAATAGGGGAAGGAAGGAGAGAGAGAGAGGGAGTGAGAAAGCGAACGAGAGTGAGAGAGAAAGTGATAGAGTGTGTGTATGTATGTATGTATACCTCTATAGAAAGGTTATCTCTTGATTAATAAGTTTTCTATTTGGCCACATCCTGCAGTACCTAGGGCTTCTCCCGCTCGTGCCGGTCCTCCTGAGCTTGGGTTTTTGGGCCCCCGATCTGGTAAGCATGCATAATTTTAATATCTGGGTTTTGATTTAAAAAAAAATATAGTTTACAAAAAAACGAAAGGAAAAGAAAACAGGAGTTGTGTGTTTATGTATCAGTGGTCAGAGGCTGTCTTTGAATTGTTTGTATTCTTTATGGGTTGATGTTCTTCATGTCATGTGAAAATTGAACAAATTGATGGGCTTAATGTCTTTCACTTTCCCATCTCCCATCATTTTTTATGTATACTAGACTCAGTATCAAATAAATTTACCACAGGAGGTTCAGCTTAAAGATGAGCTGAGAAACCTGTCCTGAAGTAAAATAGAAAAGATTTCATGTTTCAGCAGGCATTCCTCATGATCAATCCCAAGAGAAAATGGAAACTCATTTTTGAAAAAAAAATTGCTATCTACTCTTAGATACAACTCCAGAAGAATGCTCACTTACTCCAGTGTCTTCCTAATTGTGTGTGAGCATGCATGTGAGTGCACATGTGTGTGTGGTGCACATATGTATGCACAGGCACTTGTGCACACAGACGTAAAGTCAGAAGGGATTTCTTAGGTTGTGAGTTACACTTCCTGTTAACAGATGAACTAACACTGAAAATTTATGTGATCAACTTTGTCTGCAAGGAGAAGCACATCTGACAACAGAAATAGGGTCAGAAGTAGCCAGTCATTTCTTAGGGTAGGTCTTGTAGCTTTTCCATTTCCTATACCTGCCATTTTTGTGTGTTTAACACACTTGGTATATTAGTGGCGTTTAAATGATAACTACATTAGTATTTTATCACATTTGAGCTGTAGGGATTAAAATTTTTATTGTTGGGGCTGGAGCGAGCGACAGTCCAGTGGGTAGGGCATTTGCCTTGCACGTGGCCGACCCGGTTCGATCCCCCAGCATCCCATATGGTCCCCTGAGCACCTCCAGGAGTAATTCCTGAGTACAAAGCCAGGAGTAACCCCTGAGCATTGCCAGGTGTGACCCAAAAAGCAAAAAAGAAAAAAGTATTATATAAAGCACAAAACTACATTAGTATGAGATCCTAAGACTCAGAATTTCACTTTGTAGACTAAAACTCCCCTGCCAAGGCTGTTCTGGACACTTTCTGCTACTCTTCTGATGTGAATCCTGCGCTCTTTGTGGCGTGAAACCCTCTCAAACTGCCCACATAGGCTGCACTTTAAGGGGGAGTCTGGGATTAGCATGAGGTTACTAGGGCGTGTTCGTGATTAGCATGAGGTGACCAGGCATGTTTGTGAATCTGTGGGAGTTGCTCACTTCCTTAGAGACCTGATTGTTAGTCATGATAGAAACAGGCAAAGTTGACTTCTCTTCCGAGATGAACAAAAAGGAGGAATAACTAAAATATTTCTATTGCAGAATCTATGTTGATTCATCCCTCGTTCACATTTTGATCAGTAGGTAAAGGATCCTCCTGAGTATATAAAATAGTTAAACCTCTGAAGGGGGTGGTTTCTATTTTTTTTCTGTTTCTAAAGGAAATAGAAGAAAAGGGTTATTGTTTGTTGAATAATTAGTATTCCAGACAATGTGCTAAAATCTATAAATTAATCTGTAGTTCTTCCTATTTTAGAGGAGGAAATTGAGATGAAATCGGAGAGTAGTGCCTTGAGGTTCTCCAGTTAGTGATAGAGATATAATGGTTTCTTACTATAAGAGAGTTAACACACAGCCTGCTTTGCCTGGGAGGGTCCCAGGTTATATCTTGTATTCTCAAGTAATTAGTAATTGATAAATCTTTTCCAGATCAGGAACAGACAACACTTTTTTGGTGAATACAGGGACCCCCATTCCCAGCAGTGATCAAACCTGGGTCAGCAGACTGCAAAGCAAGTCCTTACCCACTGTCCTATTGCTCTAACCTCCAGCAATTTCACATCAGGATACTTGAGGCTGGAAAATTCTTTGTTGTGGGGGACTATCTGCTGCATTATATGCTGTTCTTCTTATACCTGTGCCCACCAGATTCCATTAGTAAGTACCCTCCAACTAACAAAATGTCTCAGAGGCTGCCAGATGTCTCCACAGAAAAAAAATATAGCCCCAGTTGAGAATACATCTAAAGTCTGTTCTTAATTTAGTTTCTTAAGGAAAAGAATGAGTTATATAAAATATGTACTTTGAGCAGAATCTAGTGCAGTGGCTGGGATATAACCTTATACTCACTTCCTGAGGTACTTTACTGACTTCCAGAGAGGTGTAAAGATCAACTGAACTGATTGGGGTCAGTGGCAGAAAGTGAGTCAATAGGGTTTCTTTTGCTTTTTGAGCTTTTTGCAAAGGGATCTGGTCTTTCAATTTGTTGCAGTTTTCTCTGGGGAGTGCATATGTGGTCTCGAGGGATAGAACCTGGGCTCCCTGCATGCAGAGTATGTTCCTCGCTTGCCTCTGGGCTCTCTCCTTGGCCTGTGTTGCAGTTCTTGTTAGAGAAGACTGAAAATAGTGTAGCTTCATAACGCGCCTGTCTTCAGTAACAGCTTGATAATCAGTGTTGTTTTCTCCTATTCTTGGATTTAGAAATGACCACCATGTCTTTCATACCACCATTTTCCATTTATTAGCAATAACAGAGGAAATACCAATAGCACCAATTAAAAATGAATCCACACGACGTGTTTATCCTTACAGCTGTAATAACTAGTAACTAACATGGATTGGAAAGCACTTTGCAAATGTAAAAAGTGCTATACAGATACATAATTATCATCATTAATAAATTAGCCCAATTCTCCTAGTATTCAAAAGGCACGTAAGGTCAGATACATGGGTTTCAGTGGGGCAAAATGATCACAACCTACAATGTAGCAATGGTTTACATGTGTTGGCGACAAGTTTTACCCCATGCAATCCTGCAGAGCTGAAGTTACACACCCTTCCAAATATGGGAGAATGGAAGCTAAGAATAGACGAACAGGTTTGGCTTTTTTTTTTTTTGAGATTCAATGCTTTTGTCTTAATAAAAGACTCCTATCTCTTTTATATTGTTTCAAAAGATAATCTATAACTAATCAAACTTCTAAATTGTACATTTTAGCAAAATTAAAATTTCTTATTTAAGGTGAACAGCAAATTTGGTTGTTCTCTATGAGTTGATATTCCAAACAGCATCAGAATTTCAAAGCATTCTGCCACTTCAGAGAGGTCAGATTGTGCTGCACACCCCAGGGAATACCATCCGTATTCATTCCAGAATTGTTACTAGAAAAAAACAGCTTTATCCATTCCCTTGCCAGCAGGAATCTTGGCAAGAGATGGTTCTTGGCTGACCATAAATAAAATTCCTTGAATCACCAGTATCTTGATTTAAGAAAGAAATTTTACTGTCTTTCATACACAAAAGCTGATTAACAATGATTAAAAAAAACACTACTCCACTTTTCACAGGTGTACAAAAGGAAATATAATGGAATTACATTCAACAATAAAGCTTAAAGTTCACTCTAGGTAATAGTTGCATTAACATTCACATACACAAGCACAGAGTAAGTATATTTCAGGAGTCTTATAATAGCATACAGCATACATATGGGAGATTGATTTCAGATAACATTGTAGGTGTTAGCAAAGTTAGCAATTCAGAGTGTTATAGAAAACTAAACCAAGGAGAAGGTGTAGGCTAGCACACCAAGACAGATCACAGGATTAGAGGACTGAAAAGTCTGCTCACTGTATGTAAAAGGAAACAAGATTTTTCTTCAATTTCTGGATCTTGATAGATTGTGTATTCAAAGTGCACATAATTGTTTCTTAGAAAAGAGAAAAAGATCCTTTTATTAATACATGCAAGGGGCAGCCCCAGAGTGACCTGAAAGAGTAAAGCTGTGATTGGCAGGTGGCCAGTATAATACAGATGTTTCAGGCAATTCTCTTAAAGCACTTCTGTAGCAGCAATGATCATTACAATGGCTGTAGACTGAATTCTCTTTTGAGGAGAGTTTAGGGAGTTGTATTCTTCATATTTCTCTTTAAAGATTTATATAGGAATAGATTTTCTCTTTAAATAAATCTTATCAAACAACAAACTGCATAAACTGAGGTGTTGGGTTTTTTACTTTTTTTCATTTGCTTTTTGCATATGCCTTGTTGGAAAAGGATTGACCTTTGCATAAACATTGAGTGCAAAAAGAATGTCTCGCTAAGTGAGCACAAGCACGTGTAGAGGAAACACATCAGATCTGCTTCTGTTGCCCCATGGGCCCTGTGAACACCACAGCTAACAGACTTCTCGGAGCTCCTAAAGCCTTGTCAGCAGGGGTAGTTTTGTCTGCTAGAGGGTGGCCAATGCCTCTTGAGTTGCAAGATTTAAAAAGTCTGTTCCCTTTCCATTCCACACTTCCCCTCCAGACTGGGTAACTCCCACTGTTCACTTGCCTGTTTCCCAGGCCGCTTTGCACCAACTGGTCTAATCTAGTCCATCCCAGCCAATCTCAGGCACTCACAGACACCCAAGCTGCTCAATCTCAAAGCCTTTCAGCCTGCCCTGTAAGTGTCATCAAGTGTCATCCCCGGAGCACAGGGCAGAGAGTCCAACCTCTCACTGGCGGGGCTGGGAAGCCTCTCCTTTGCGGCGGAGGAGAAAGGAAACTTGGGTCTGCTTTTTAGGTTCTGCAAACAAGCCAAAGTGGAGAGAAAGAGTTAACACCAGACTTAGTAAAGCTTTTAAGACAAAACCTGATACATGCGATCTAGACAGACACAGGGAACTTCCTGCAGATTTCTGAGGTCTAGAGGAGGGCACAGGTGGACGGGAGAAAGGAGAAGGAAGGGCGTTGCTACATGGGAGGATTGCCGGAATTACAAAAACGGGCAGAGTGGCTTATTTCCATCAGGCGACCTCACTGATCACTGTTGTCAGTCGTGCTGTTCCCTTTCTCTTTTTCTCTTGGGTCTTGTTGCCCTTCTTCTTTTTCTTCTTTTTCTTGGTCTCCTCTTTTTTTGCCGAACGTTATGAAGTCACTTTTATCAATTTGGCTGTTAGTAGGCTCCTGCCGGATGGAGATGATTGCGGGAGATCCTGGGATAATGAATTTGTCTGGCAACTCACCGGGACCAGATTGTTTGGGGTTGCCTGGTCCGTATTTAAAGGTCCAGCTGTTGCTGTTGACACCAGCACCCACTGGCGGGGACACCTCTCCGGCCTCTGGCTCTGAAAGACAAAGTATCCAAAGTCAGTAACATTGTCAACATATTCCTTCCATGCCTCACTAGTGTGGTGCACACAACTGCTCCTACTTGCTACAAAAAAGGTTAGCAGGGCCGGAGTGATAGTCCAGCAGGTAAGGCGTTTGCCTTGCATACTGCCGACCTGGATTCGATCCTCGGCATCCCATTTGGTCCCCACGCAGTGCCAGGAGTAATTCCTGAGCACAGAGCCAGGAGTAACCCCTGAGCATCGCTGGGTGTGACCCCAAAAAAAGTTAGCAGGGAAGCAGGTTTTCTTACCAGAGAAATTTAATTTTAAGTGATCTAATGTTTGCTTCTTTGTGAAGGATTTTGGAAAGAATGTGGTTATCTTATATTGATGCTGGTGCATGCCACTGATTTGAAAGTGGCTTAATTAACACAAATTGCTGTGCCAGCATTGGCATGTTAAAGCACACTTTGCTATTTTAAGTGTACCTTGACACCTACTTTGTGTATTAATGGGACCAACTTTTACTCCATTCACCCACTTAGGATCGGAGAAGTGGAGGAAGAAGATGGATTCTGTGGAAATGTCTGGTGAGTCCCTGTCCTAGGACTTACACCAACTTGGTAACTATAGCAACCAAAGTGTAGCAAAGTATTCATCAGATTCCAGAAGATTTATTATACTGGGGGAAAGGGTGTTAGAAAATAGTCACACATCCTCAGAAGTTTCAATGCAAGACGCTCTCACAAAACCACCTGAAGTACACCTGTGACGCCTGAAGTGAGGTCAGAGCTAAAGGAAGAGCAATTTTATGGGCACAGTAAGCCCAGCGGCGTTCATGTTTATGACACTGGTCCTTTGGTGGCATCATGAAAAGTTTCACAGAGAACCATTTGATTACAGGCACCACATTTCCCTTTCTGCTAGTTCCTTCTCTTTTTTGTGGGGGAGGTGGGGATTCTGGGGATTGAATCCAGGTCTGTCACTTGCAAGGGAAGCACCCTAATTTGGTATCCCTGAGCACTACTGTTCTAATACTGCTCAAGACAAGCTCTTAGTTCCAGTGGTCACATGTTAATTCTCAATTCATTGATCTTCTTAACAGCACCTGTCACGATCCCCTTCTTGCAACACTGTTCATGAGACGCTTGCTCTGCTCCTAGTGGGCTGTTCTGTCAGTTTTTGCAGGATCCTCCTCATGCAGGTACTGGAACTTCATGGGTTTGGCCCTGGACTACCTTCTTTGTCTTCCCTCTTTCCTTCTTAGATCTCAGTTCCTCATCTAAGTGTCTCTAGTCTTAAAAGTGACATTTCACTCACCCAGTACTCAAACTTCAAAACCATTTTTCTATCATTTCCCAATTCTAAATACAAGCAAACCTGCATTTAGGGGAGAAAAAAGAATTTATAGCACCCCTTTAACCAAGTAATTGCAATTTTCCCTTACAGCATTTGCTCAACTCTGAGAATTAATCAAAATGTGACATAATCTTTCAAGCCAATCTTTCAAAGCATTTCTTGGCTAACAGTTCCTTGTGAGAACCCAGGAATGCCATGCTCAGGGACTAGGTGATGACATGGATCAAACCAGGGGTCACTGCATGGCAAGGGCCTTAGTGACCTTTCCATTAGTTTATTGTTTTGTGGGAGACATCACAAGCAATGCCATGTGAGAGCAAACTTCTCAATTGTGTGTTCTGATGACTCCACCAACTGGCCACGTATGTCTCTTTGGGCCTCCCAAGGAACTGAAATTAGGTCTCCATCAGACAACCAAGTCGTGACTCTAAAGGAAAAGTTTTTGAGGTGAATTTTATTTATTTATTTATTTTGCTTTTTTGGGTCACAACGGGCCGGCCGTGTGCAAGGCAAATGCACTACCCACTGGGCTATCGCTCCAACCAAAAAGGAAAAGTTTTTGAAGAAAATTAAAAAATACTGCTCCATCGAACACAGAAAGAAAGACTTAGCCATTATTGCTGATATGGAGAAAATTTAAGGGGTCTGGATAGAACCAGTCACTTAAACCAAAGCCTGATCCAGTGCAAGACTAACAGAGTTCAAGGAAAGAAACTCTCCAGTGATCCAGAAGATCTAAGCATGGTCACCCCTGAAAGAGCCTGTACTAAACAGCAGATTGTTCTGTAGCTGAAACAGCTTTGAAACTGAGGCGGCCTTGGACTGCCATAGCTGGAGAGCAGTCAGGGCCAGTGCAGCTATTGACTTAAGGTTGAAATGAAGCCAGTGTTCATTTGAAGTTTCAAAAATCCAAAGGCCCTTAAGAATGGACTAAATCTACTCTGCCTGTGCTCCATCAACAGAATAACAGCCTAGGTGACAGCACTTCTGTCTACAACATTATTTTGGGGATATTTTTTTTTATAGGTTTTTTTTTTTTTGCTTTTTGGGCCACACCCGGCGATGCTCAGGGTTATTTGGCTCCGCCAGGAATTACTCCTGGCGGTGCTCGGGGACCATATGGGGATGCCGGGTCAACCCAGGCCGGCACAGGCCGGCTGGTGCAAGGCAAACGCCCACCCGCTGGCTATCACCCGGCCCCTATTTTGGGGGATATTTTTAAGTCTGCTATTGAGAGATGCCACTCAGAGAAAAAGACTTCAAAAACATGATCACAGTGAGTAGGGCGTGCGACTGACCTTTCCCCTAAGCCCCACAGAGCCCTGAGTACCTCTGGGTGTAGTCCCCTCCCCACCCAACTGACAGTGCACCTGGTCTTTCAAGAGCTCTATTGGAGATGTACAAGATTAATGTTTTCATAGGTATGAACATCCATTCTGCAGTCTGAATAAGGAGTCAGTTTTACTCTTCCTTGGTCCCAGTTTAACTAAGTCTTACCATGAATACATTTTTTTTCCATTCATTTATAGGTAAATTTTATTTATTATTTTTTTAATTTTTTATTATACCACAGTGAAAACATAACAATTACAAAGGTGATCATAATTGGTTCTTGGTAATACAGTATACCAGCACCCATCCCCTCCACCAGTGCCCCATTTCCACCACCAATGTACCCCCACCCCCTCCTGCCCACCCCCCATGCTGCCTTAATAGCAGGTACCCCAGTTTCTCTCTTCTTTCTCTCTCTGTCTCTGCATCTCTCTGCCTCTTATTTTACACATTGTGGCTAGCCCTGCAGGTATTTAGAGTTTATCACTTAAGTCTCTTTGTGTATATTCAATGGTGAGTCTTAATCTGCCATTACCATTTCCCACATTTAGTAAAACACTGGTATCTATTTATGTCGTATTAATGAATGCAGTCATTCTATATCTGTCCTTTTTCTTCTGACTAATTTCACTCAGCATGATAGTCTCCATGTCCCTCCATTTGCAGGTAAATTTCATAATGTCATCTTTTCTGGACAGCCGCATAGTATTCCATAGTGTAGATGAACCACAGTTTCTTTTTAGCCAGTCCCCTCTGTTCTCGGGCATTTAGGTTGTTTCCAGAATGAATACATTTTATAAGATTAATCATAGACGCTATACTGATACCTCTGATGGATTTCCAGTGAAGTCAACTGAAAACCTTCTAGTAAATATTTATTATTCTAGATGCCATTACTTTGGTGATGCCCAGAAAGTCAAAATTAATAGGCATTTGGGGCCAAAGAGATAGGACAGTGGGTAAGGCAAGCATGCAGCTGACCCAGGTTTGATCCCTGACATGTTATCCCAACACTGCCAGGAGTGATCACTGAGCACCTCCAGGTGTGGCTCCAAACAAACAAAAAAGGCCATTTTAAAGTGTTTTAGCCCCTCCTTGATGGCTGATGGGTTAGAAATCGAAACTGCACTTGCCCTGCATGTGGCCCAAAACCAAAAAAAAAAAAAAAAAAAAGTAATCACGGATGTGGTAGAAACAGCAGGGAACCGCGACTGGAAGCAGAGCCTGGGAACATGGGCACTGCACGCATCCAAACCTAGGTTGAACTCCTGGCCCTGTGAGCACTGCTAGAAAACAATGGTTGAACCAACCTGTAACTGGATCCTTATGACTGAGTGCTGCTTCATATAAATGAGCAGAGTGGTTTTTATTTGGTTTCAGTTTTTGCTTTGGTGCCACGCCCTGCAATGCTCAGGTTATCTAACCTGGGTGCAAACATTACCCACCATCTTATTATCTCTCTGGCTCCATTTATATGAATATTTTATGAAATAAACACTTCCCCTATCCAGTTTTATAAAACCCCAATGTTGATAAAATCCTAATGGAAGTTAAGGTTGATGGAATTACAGTAGGGGTTGGGAGGGAAGCTAGTATGTTTGAACAGGTTTTATGTGACTTGTCTTTTTTTTTTTTTACCTGATTCTATTTGGGGAACGGAAACTATCTGGGAATGCCCTTGTCTGGTTGTATTAAAACAGAAGGCATCTAATTCTGTCCTTCAAACACTGTTAATGGGATCCAGTAAGAAGGCCAGAGTCAGAAGGGAAATCTGTACATGCCACCCAGTGATGACTTTCGGGACTTCAGTATAAGGGAATTTCCACTGGGGGTGTAGCTCAGTGGTACCCTGGGTCTGACCCAGCACTCACCACACACCTGTTTACTTCCTGGCCAGCCGAATTAATTAATGTCAGACAGAAGGATGTGGCATACCCTTAAAAATTAATCCCATTGGATGCTGTGAGAGAAATTCTCTAATGTGGGTGGCAGTGCTTCAGAGTTCCATGACAAAACAGTTTATACAGAACCCTGCTGCCTGACAACTGCAGGCGGGGAGCCTTCTTTTCCCTCAGCTGGACTTAAACCAGGGGAAGCCCCACTGCCATCAAAGAAGGTAAAGGGACATTACCTGAGGGGCTGTGCAGTATGGTTACCGTTTGCCCTGCAGTCCTGATAGCTGAACCAATGTCTCAAGCACTTTACTGACTCGTGGGCAACAGCAACCTGCCCCTATGAAGGGGAAGTCCACATAGAGGCACAAGCCTATGGAAATGTAGCTAAAGGGAGGGTGGAGGGAAGCATGCACCATAGAGGCAGGGGAGGGAATTTGGGGATATTGGAAGGGTGGTGGAGGGTTGGGTGCTAGAACACAGTGTGGCTGAAACCCATGAACAGCTTTGTAATTGTATATCTCACAGTGGTATAATAAAAATTACAAAAAAAAAAAAAAACCCCCGCTGTCTCTTCTCCCATTTTTTTTGGGAGATGTAAATAGAAGATGTTCTCCTTCCTCTCTAATCACCGCCATTTTCCAGAAGTTTCAAGCAGTGCTTGAGCTGTTAAGTACTCGATCAAACTTCCTTCATTATTTCCTGCACCGTAGTGTGATTTGGTCGTGGATAAATTCAGATGGGGAACTGAAAATCAAAACCTAAGGCCACCACCCCTCTCGGGTGCCCTTTTTATGTTCGCTGAAGGCACTGAATTTGCCAGATATACAACCTAAGATCTAAACCTTAGTATTTCTTGGGGACCTCTGACTATTCAACCTTAATGGCGCTTTGAGATTATGGCCAGTGTGGAAATACCATATATTCGGGCCTTTCTTCTCTAGTGCTCCCGCCCCTCCTAACCTGTCATACCTTTCAAGACCTTTTGATCCAAGAGGGTCCCTCTTGGCAGCCACCTAAGACCAACCTGAGCCTCCCGGCCACCCCAACTTCAGGACAGTCCCTCTTAAATCTCCTGTTCTCACCACCACGGCACCTCCTGCCTCTGTCCTAGCTCCACAAGGCCCCTCTCCTCAGACATTTCCATCGCCTCCAGCCTCTGTGGAGCCTCCCTTCTCCTGTTTCTCACCACATCCGCCTCCCATAAAACTTCCTCCCTGGTCCCCACTGTGGGAAGTCACAGGCTCAGAAGGTGTTGTCAGGTCCATGTCCCTTTCTCCCTCTCTGATCTCTCCCAAGTGAGAAGTTGGCATCTTTTACCAGCAGCCCCATTCTGAAGTTGTGCCTGGCACAGCTGACAGCCATCATCAGTGATCCACACATCCCACACCCCTCCCCTCCTGACTTAGTTAATCTGGAAGTTTGGGGACACTTAGTCCCTGTGCTTGCTCTCCCACCTTTCTCCAGTCTTGGTGAACCTAAAGGACAGGGTACCCTTCCCATCCATGTCCCTACAGCCCAGTTTCTGGGCTTCCTGGGTAGTGTGGCTGCTGCCTCTAGGGTGCGTAGGCAAGGTTGCCAGCCCCTGACCGGTTGGGTCAGGTTGTTCAGAGAGGTGGCGACTGGCCTGTGGCAGGGCCTGAGAGCTGTGTCAGGACAACTAAGGCTTGTCTGTAAATAGGCAGCAGGGCTTATCTGGATTAGGAAGGGACAGGGCAGGTGCTGTTGGCAGAGCATCCCAGAGAAGCAGGAAGAGTGCGACTACTGTAGGGAGACTGGAAGCCTATTATTCAGAGACTTTTGGTCCAACACCTTTTAGTTCCAACAAATTCACCCTGCAATACCCCTTACTCCCTGTAAGGAAGCCAGATAGATTCTACAGATTGGTTCGGATGTGTCATAAATGAACCAGTGATTCTGCTCAATACGGTTGTCCTTAACACACATACTTTGCTTTCTCATGTTGCTCCTAATACTTTTCAGTATTGGATCTTATCGATGCTTTCTTCACAATTCCCCTGGACCTGGCGCCTTGTTGGCCAGGCTCTGGCCCACAACTTTGCAGCCCTGTGATTTACGCCCCAGTACTCTCCTCCAGTATGCGGATGACGACCTTCTCTCAGCAGTCCTCCTCGTGATCTATCTTTTAACTCATACAGCTTGACTGCTCAACTTCCCCGGGAGGCGGGATACTTGGGTCCCCCACACAAGACACACCTGTCAGCCCAGTCTGTCACCTACCTGGGCCTGAGGGATAACTCTTTATTTTGTGTAAGCTTTATCATCAAATAAAACCACCTACGCTTTACCTTAAGAGAGCTTTTATCTACAAGTGTGAAGTCCTTACTTTCATAGTAATCTTTGAGAATGTTTTAATCCTGTTATATGTTTTCCTAGAAATCAGAATTCTAAAGATGAAACTTTTTAATATGTTTTGTTAATATGAAGTGAACTTTTGCCAAGTTTAATATGTTGTAAAGTCTTTTGTTAGACTGAAAAAACCTTTTGAATATCTATAGAGTGGAATTAAGGCTTTTTTGAAATAGTATTGTCATGCTAAATAAGATAATGATTAGTAACTTGTTTCCAAATTTCTGGGGAGAACAGGCTTATTAAATTCAGTATTAGATGGATGATATGGACTCCTGTTACAGTGCTCCTCAGATCATTGGAAACTAAGGTTCTCAACATGGGATTAAATGAATTATACATGGTATTGTTAAACTCTTGCTCTACAGATCTTGTGGTTTCTTTTTTTCATTTTTATTTTTTTATTATTTTTTAAATTTTTTTTTATTTTTACAATTACAAAGATATACAATTAAAAAAGTTCATATTTGGGTTTTGGTCATACAGTGTTCCAGCACCCATCCCTGCCACCAGTGCCCATCTCCCACCACCAACGTCCCCGGTTCCCTCCCCCTCCCCCAGCCCTGCTCCATGGCAGGTTCTTTATTTCTTTCCCTTTCTCTCTCTTTCTTTTTTCCTTCCCCTCCAGACTATGGATTACAGAACATACATTAAAGGGTTGTCATGTGTATCTTTTGCCTCTATTTAATGCTCAGTTCTAGGTTGGCATTAGTACCCTCCGACAATTGTTAGCACACTGTTCCATTTTCTGTCTTACCTACAGCCTCTGACTCCCACACGTTTGTGATAATTTCCACCTTTGACAAGACCTCCTGATATATGTTTCACTTGACCTTGGATATTGGTATCTTAATATGTACATATATATTTATGTTATGCAGATAAATGCAGTCATTCTGTGTCTGTCTCTCTCCTTCTGGCTAATTTCGCTCAACATAATCTTCTCCATGTCCATCCATTTATAGGCAAATTTTATAACTTCATTTTTCCTAATAGCTGCATAGTATTCCATTGTGTAGATGTACCAAAAGCTTCTTTATCCAGTCATCGATTTTCGGGCACTCTGGTTGCTTCCCAGATTCTGGCTATTGTGAATAATGCTGCTATGAACATAAAAGTAGGGATGGTGTTTCCGCTGCGTATTTTTGGTTTCCCAGAGTAGATTCCCAGGAGTGGTATGGCTGGGTCAAATGGGAGTTCAATTTCTAGTCTTTGGAGGAATGTCCATATTGTTTTCCAGAAAGGCTGTACCAGCCGGCATTCCCACCAACAATGGATGAGTGTCCCCTTTTCCCCACATCCACTGCCAGCACTTGTTGTTCTTGCTCTTTTGAATATGTGCCAGTCTCTGTGGTGTAAAAGTGGTATCTCATTGTTGTTTTGATTTGCATCTCTCTGATGATTAGTGATGATGAGCATTTTTTTCATATGTTTTTTGGCCATTCGAATTTCTTCCTTGCTGAAGTTTCTGTTCATTTCTTCTCCCCATTTTTTGATGGGGTTGTTTGTTTTCTTCTTGTAAAGTTCTACCAGTGCCTGATATATCCTGGATATTAACCCCTTATCAGATGGGTATTGGGTGAATATTCTTTCCCCATTCTGTGGACTGCTTTTGTATCTTAGTCACTGTTTCTTTTGAGGTGCAGAAGCTTTTTAGTCTCATGTAGTCCCATATGTTTATCTTTTCTTCTAGTTGCTTTGTTAGTGATGTTTCACCTTTGGAAGATGCCTTTAGCTTCAATGTCGTGGAGGGTTTTTCCTATATTTTCTTCAATGTACTTTTATGGATTCAAGTCTGATATTGAGATCTCTAATCCATTTTGATCTGATTTTTGTGCATGGTGTTAGACACAGGTCCAAATTCATTTTTTTACATGTCGCTGCCCAGTTTTCCCAACACCACTTGTTGAAGAGGCTTTCCTTACTCCATTTTAGACTCATTGCACCTTTATCAAAGATTAAATGATCATGTGTTTGAGGTTGGGTGTCAGGATACTCAATTCTATTCCATAGGTCCACAGGTCTGTTTTTATTCCAATACCATGCTGTTTTAATTACTACTGCCTTGTAGTACAGTTTGAAGTTGGGAAAGGTGATGCCTCCCATCTTCTTTTTCCCGAGGATTGCTTTAGCTATCCTTGGGGGTTTATTGTTCCATACAAATTTCAGGAGTATTTGGTCAATTTCTTTGAAGAATGTCATGGGTATCCTTATAGGGACTGCATTGAATCTGTACAGAGCTCTAGGGAGTATTACCATTTTGACAATGTTGATTCTCCCCATCCATGAGCAGGGAATATGTTTCCATTTCCTTGTGTCCTCTTTTATCTCTTGGAGCAGTGTCTTGTAGTTTTCTTTGTACAGGTCCTTTACACACTTGGGTAGGTTGATTCCTAGGTATTTGATTTTCTGTGGCACAATTGTGAATGGAATTGTTTCCTTAATATCCCTTTCTTCTCTTTCGTTATTTGTATATAGGAAAGCCACCGGACTTTTGGGTGTTGATTTTGTATCCTGCCACTCTACTATATGCATCTATTGTTTCTAGGAGTTTTTGGTAGAGAGTTTAGGGTTCTCTAGGTATAA
This sequence comes from Cryptotis parvus, assembly GCA_021461705.1. NCBI lineage: Eukaryota > Metazoa > Chordata > Mammalia > Eulipotyphla > Soricidae > Cryptotis > Cryptotis parvus. Next base: position 2,334 of record JAJIBD010005489.1, on the reverse strand, counting down.
TATCATGTCATCTGCAAATAATGATAGCTTGACTTCTTCCTTGCCTATCTGGATGCCCTTGATGTCCTTTTCTTCTCTGATTGCTATGGCAAGTACTTCCAGTACTATATTGAATAAAAGAGGTGAGAGTGGGCAACCTTGTCTTGTCCCTGATCTCAGGGGGAAGGCTTTCAACTTTTCCCCATTGAGAATGATGCTCGCTGTGGGCTTTTGGTAGATGGCTGTAACTATCTTGAGGAAAGTCCCTTCAATTCCCATATTCTGGAGGGTTTTAATCATGAACGGGTGCTGGATCTTGTCAAATGCTTTCTCTGCGTCTATTGATAGGATCATATGGTTTTTATTTTTTCTTTTATTGATATGATGTATTATGTTGATTGACTTGCGAATGTTGAACCATCCTTGCATTCCCGGGATGAATCCTACTTGGTCATGATGTATAATCTTCTTGATGAGTCTTTGGATTCTGTTTGCTAGTATTTTGTTGAAGATCTTAGCATCCGTGTTCATCAGGGATATTGGTCTATAGTTTTCTTTCTTTGTGTTTGTCTCTCCCTGCTTTGGGTATCAGGGTGATATGTGCCTCATAGAAGCTGTTTGGGAGTGTTTCTGTTTCTTCTATTTCCTGGAAGAGCTTGAAAAGGACTGGCAGTAGGTCCTCCTTAAAGGTTTGGTAGAGTTCACTAGTGAATCCGTCTGGACCTGGGCTTTTGTGTTTGGGCAGACTTTTAATTACTGTTTCTATTTCCTCAATGGTGATAGGCTTATTCAGGTATTGGAGGTCTTCTTGTTTCAGCCGTGGGAGGGTTATAGGACTTCAGGAATTTATCCATTTCTTCTAGATTCTCATGTTTCACGGCATACAGGCTCTCAAAAGTAATCTCTGATGATCTTTTGGATTTCTGTTTTTTTTTTTCACCCTTTATCGATTCTGTTTATTTGGGTTCTCTCTTTTCCCTGTCCTTACAAGTCTTGCCAATGGTTTGTCAATCTTGTTTATTTTTTAAAACCAGCTCTTGGTTTCATTAATCTTTTGGATTGTTTTTTTTTTTTTTGGTTTCCAACTCATTGATTTCCTCTCTAAGTTTTATTATTTCCTTTTTTTCTGCCTGGGTTGGGCTCCTTTTGTTGGTCTTTCTCTAATGTCTTCAGCTGTGTAGTCAGGTTATTTATGTGGGCCCTTTCTTGTTTCCTGATGTATGCTTGCAGAGCTATAAACTTCCCTCTTAACACGGCTTTTGCCATGTCCCACAAGTTCTTATAGTTGGTGTCTTCATTTTCATTTTTTCCAGAAATCTTTGGATTTCCTGTTTGATTTCTTCTATGACCCATTTGTTGTTCAGGAGTGAGCTGTTCAGTTTCCAGGTGTTTGGTTTGACTCCTGTTTCTGTGTACGGTTAACTTCCCATTTTCAGTGTATCATGGTCTGAAAAGATAGCTGACACAATTTCTATCTTTTTTATTTTATTGAGGTATGCTTTGTGGCTCAGCATGTGGTCTATCTTGGAGAATGTTCCATGTGCACTAGAGAAAATGTGTATTCAGCTTTTTTGGCATGAAAAGCCCTGTATATATCTACTAGCTCTCTTTCTTCCATTTCTTCCTTGAGGGCCAATATTTCCTTGGTGAGTTTCAGTCTTGTTGATCTATCCATCGTTGATAGAGCAGTGTTGAAGTCTCCAACTATTATTGTGCTACTGTTAATGTCTTCTTTGAGGTCTCTTAGCAGTTGTTTTATGTATTTTGCTGGCCCCTCGTTGGGTGCATATATGTTTAGTAGTGTAATTTCTTCCCTGGTGTACATACCCCCTTAAGAAATAAGAAATGGCCTTCGTTGTCCCTTCTAACCTTTTTCAGCCTGGAAGTCTATATTATCTGATACTAATATGGCCACACCAGCCTTTTTGGAGGAGTTGTTTGCAAGGAGAATGGTCTTCCAACCTTTGATTTTGAGTCTGTGTTTGTTATGATTATTCAGATGCGTTTCTTGTAGACAGCAGAACGTTGGGTTCAATTTTTTTTAATCCATTTTGTTACTCTGTGTCTCTTAATTGGTGCATTTAGACCATTGACATTGAGAGAGATTATTGTCATCGGATTTTGTGCCATCTTTCTGTTTGTGCTTATTGTGCTTATGGGTTTGGTCGTATTACAGTAGACCCTTCAGTCCTTCTTTTAAGGTTGGTTTTGAGTCCATGAAGTTCCTGAGTTGTTGCTTATCCATGAAGTTGTGTATCTTTCCTTCATATCTGAATGTGAGTCCGGCCAGGTAAAGAATTCTTGGTGAGGCCTGCAGTTCATTGAGCCTTTTCACAATATCCCACCATTGTTTTC